>JADRCH010007865.1:476895-677431 GCA_019843965.1 Rhynchomys soricoides
TACATTTAATTGAATTCTGGGCCAAAATCATAAATAGAACAAAAATGTCCAAACTACCCTAGTTGTTGCCAAGACTATAGGGTTCTTTCCTCAACCTGACAACAAGGCTCCAATGTTGATGATAGTATTTAGAAATTATATTAAAATGGACATGTCAAGTCAGTGCCCATCTTTAACTTACACTGCTATGTTCATGGGTATTTGGTTATGTAACTAGTCCTTCTCACATATATTATGATTTTTAATTAAAGGATTTTATGGGATGCCTGAGGGTACAATAAGAATCTCATTCTTGTGCCTTGGCTTGGGCCCATATCTTCCTGTTGATCTTTCTTGCCCAATGTCATTATGATAGTTGTAGACTTAATTTTTAAATAATTCTCTTATGTGGTGAAAGCCTGCTTCAGTGGTTTATGTTCCCAAAAGAAAGACACACACAGCCTTTATGTTTAATATGGCTTAAACATTACAATAACTTAGCAACTGTCTAACCGCTATGCTATTAAAATCTACCTCTCCCAAATAACTCTGAATTACTACTTACTAATTCCTTCATTCTGTGTTGGTTTCTCTTTACTTAATTGAGCAGCCCTCTGGGTCATGTTTTCTTGGCTCCTTTATTTGGCAGCTCAGCTTTTCTCTCCTGCATACTCCTCAGGCTTGGCATCTTTCTGCCTTTCCTCTTCCTCATGGTCCCAAGCCTGGGATCCTTAAATCCTGCAACTGTCTTTCCTCCCACCTATTAGCATCTTTATTTACCAATCAGAATTAACTAAGGGCATGTTTCCAGTAGTTACTTGTAGATCCAGTTATGCAAACCGGTTTTGGGGATCCAATTAATATTAAAATTCTGTTACATTGAAACTGGTAGTAATCCTGTGTCAGGATTTTTGTTTGTTTGTTTGTTTTTCTTTGTTGGTTGATTGGTTTTAACATTTTTCATTCTGAATGTCACATCCATTGTTGAAATGATAACACTGAAATTTAATATTTCTTTTATCATAATTTACCTTTTTACTAGAAATTTTCTTTATTTACATTTCAGATGTTATCCCCTTTCCTAGTCCCTCCAGAACCCCCTATCCCATATCCCCTCCCCCTGCTTCTGCGAGGGTCTTCCCTTACCCATCCACCTACTCCTGTTTCCCTGACTTAGAATTCCCCTACATTGGGGCATAGAGCTTTCAGAGGACCAAGGGCTTCTTCTCCCACTGATGTCCAACAAGGCCACCCTCTGCTACATGTGCACCTGGAGCCATGGGTCCTTCCATGTGTACTCTTTGCTTGGTGGTTTACTTTTATCTTTTTTTTTTCATTTATTTTTATTTTTATTTTTTTCCTCTTTCCAGACCTCCCCTTTGGAACCTCCCTATTCCCTCCCCCCTCCCCTGCCACTATTGGGGTATTCCCCCACCCACCCACCCACCCACTCTTGTCTTCCCTCCTTGGCATTCTCCTACACTGGGGGATCTAATACCCTCAGGCCCAAGGGCCTTTCCTCCCCCTGATGTCTAATAAGACCCTCCTCTGCTGCATATGTGGCCAGCAACATGTGTCACTCCATGTGTATTCTTTGGTTGGTGGATCAGGCTCCAGGAGTATCAGGGGGTCAGGCCAGCTGCCACTGTTGCTGCCTTTCTGGGGATGCAAACTCTCTCAGCTCCTTCAGTCCTTTCTCCAAGTCCTCCATCTGGGAACTCACACTCTGCCCTACTGATGCTGTGAAATGACTCTTGGGTATTTTGAACTCTTGGGCTAATAACCACTTACCAGTGAGTACATACCATGTTCTTTCTTTTGTGACTGTGTTAACTCGCTCAGGATGATATTTTCAAGATCCATCCATTTGTCTGCAAATTTCATGAAGTCATTGTTTTTAATTGCTGAGTAGTATTCCATTGTGTAAATGTACCACATTTTCTGTATCCATTCCTCTGTTGAGAAACATCTGGGTTGATTCCAGCTTCTGGCTATTATAACTATGGCTGCTACAAACATAGTGGAACATGTGTCTTTATTACATGTTGGAGCATCTTCTGGGTATATGCCCAGGAGTGGAATAGCTGGGTTCTCAGGTAGTATTATGTTCATTTTTCTGAGGGTCCACCAAACTGATTTCCAGAGAGGTTGTATCAACTTGCATTTCCACCAGCAATGGAGACGTGTTCCTCTTTTTCCACATACTTGCCAACATCTGCTGTCACCTGAGTTTTTGATCTTAGCCATTCTGACTGGTGTGAGGTGAAATCTCAGAGGTGTTTTGACTTGCATTTCCCTGATGTCTAAGGATATTGAACATTTCTTTAGGTGCTTCTCAGCCATTCGAGTTTCCTCAGTTGAGAATTCTCTGTTTAGCTCTCTTACCCATTTTTTGATAGGATTATTTGGATCTCTGGAGTCATGAGTTTTTTGTAAATATTGGATATTAGCCCTCTATTGGATGTAAGACTGGTAAAGATCTTTTCCCAATCTGTAGGTTGCTGTTTTGTCCTATTGACAGTGTCCTTTGCCTTACAGAAGCAAAAATGTTAAGTGGTTACCTGACAGGGGGTACAGAAGTTTTCCATAAATCCAAAACTGATTCATAATAAAAGATTTAGAAAATTAGGTAGAGAGAGGAAATCATTTAAGTTCAATTATGTCAGAAAACAATCACATATATCATTTTATCTTCAAAGTTCAACCTTCCATATTCAAACTAAAACAGATGTGTATTCTCTACAAATTACTTCTCAATTATTTTTCTAACGTTATTGCTAGGTGTATTAGGTTAAGAAACCCTATAAGAAAAACATTGCATTTTTAGTGTAACCATTCAATCGAAGAACAACTAATCATAAAATACATATATGAAGAAAGCATAACCTCAGAGATATAAAAATTCTATGAAATCAACAAATCTCTTTTTAAAAATAAAGAATGTGTTTGACCATACTTCACTGTGTATAATCAAAGTAAATGCTTGAATATGTTTCTAAATATTTTTCATATTTTAACAAACAACAACTAACAGATAACAAATAACAAATAAAGAATGATGACAAGAGTGACAAGAGTGAAAGATTTGAAAACTGCAATGCAGTGAATGCCCATAGTAACTGCCTGCCTCTCAATACATGTTTAATTTAATATAATTAAAAAAAATCCATTAACCACTCATAATGAAATATTTTCAAGTGAGTCTGGACATATTTTCATGCTGTGTGTTCTTTATATAGGGTGACACAAAGAAAGGTCTTTTAAGCTCAGAATTACAAAGAATTATAAAGGTTCCATAAAGTTTAGGTTAGTGAACCAATGGTTTTAAGGAGTTACTTACAGACCCATGCATGAGCATATGGGATACAGGGCAAATGGAGAAATGGAGTACCAAAAGTATCACAACAGTGTGGAAGAAGGCCACTGAAAACACTTGGCCTGTACCTCCATAACAACGTAGAGGAAACTCTTGGATCTGTGTCCCAATCAGGGAGGTTTTATGAACATAGAAAGTTTCTGAGGGGCATCTATCTCTAAGATATTTAAGTTCCTGAGTCCTACGAGCCTAAAAGTAGTTGTAATTTATTCTCTCTCTCTTTGTCTCTCTCTGTCTCTGTCTCTGTCTGTCTGTCTGTCTCTCTCTTTCTCTCTCTCTCTCTCTCTCTCTCTCTCTCTCTCTCTCTCACTAGTAATTTAAGGACCAATGTATATAATTTCAATAGAGTCACAATGGATTCAAAATTGGATATAGGCATTAGTCCCACTGCCTACACCTTGACATGTTTGGAAGACGGATGAATATATATTTCTTCATGAAGGGCTGTGATAAGAGAAGTAAAAAATATTATATTCTGTCTTTTCATAAGCAGCTTATTATGAGATAACATGTGAATAACCTGAATAGTTGTGAAAGAAGTTAAAGAGCGAGAGCCTGAGAATAGTCATGCTTAGGCTTCTTGTTCTTCCTTTCTTACTGTTGAAGTCACATTCAAATGAATGCCTATGCAGTGTAAAATGGTCTGTATTCATAATATCATTACCAAAGTTATAGAGATAGTCTGATAAATATTTTCAGAGTACTAATCACTAGATAGGAAACAAATCAATTATATTCTTTTATAATATTATTTTGAATATTTTATCATATTTACTTCCCACATGAACCAACACTTTGACCCTGTGCTACGTTTATCTTAAGCTCTCTATTATTATTAAAAGCTGGTGAAAATAAACTGAACACCAGTGTGTCAAGGACCAAATATTTATTAATGTAAATACCAGGGCACTATTTAAAACAGAGTATGTTATTATGATATCCTTCAAGACAAAGAAGTGCCTCAGAAGTGAATTATATATCCACAAGCAAAATCTTTAAAGTCTTTTGATATTTGGACATTTGTTCTTGCAGAACCAATAATAAAGACAAATGTCAAGACTAAAAAGAATTTCATGAGCAGAGTCTAAGATTTATCCATGTAGGAGAATGGTTTATAACCTTCCTAATGATTTGAGACATTAATATAGATCCTCATGTTGAGGTGACCCACAACTATAAAAATATTTTCACTACTTCATAAATATTTTGAATCATAATGTAAGTATCTGATATACATTTTGTCTGATATGGAACTCCCAAAATAGGTCACAAACCAGTCTGAGAAATTCTGATCCCAGAAAACAGGGACTCTTCAGAGCTGCAATTTTTAGACACTTTAAATAATTTTTGTTAAAACAACCTAGGGTCTTTCATTTGGTCCATTCAGAGTCAGAGTTTAGGCTGTCCAGTTTCCTCTTCAGTGTAAGATGAAAGTTTATAATCCATAGTTGGATTACTTAGGCTTGTGAATAGTATCCTATGTAGATAATATTCCTAGATGAGGAGGGACCCAGTTACTAAATAGATTTTTGTCCTCAGATATCCCATGGCATAAAACATGTTGTAATAAACTTTTGGGGGAGCTTCACCAATAAAGAGGTCCTGAGCAAATAAGTAAATGAGGAGCAATTCTAAATCCTAGGGATAAAATTTTCTAAAGACTGGTTACAATTTAAATATTGGAAAACATTTTTAATCTCTGAAGAGATGTCATTATAATTATACAGAGTGACATAAAAAAGATTTGATTGCATGCATTTTGATAACTGTTAGAATACCTAGAATCACAGTGTTATGTCTCCCTAGATGCTTTATATAGGAAAAAGAAAAAGAAGAGGTTTTATGAGCAGTTTATTTTTAGTTTAAACGACACTTGCTTTGTCAATCTTTGCTGAAACTACATGGTGTGCTGTGATAATGGCAAAATGCAATGATGTACTATAAATAGTTTACATGTGAGGTTATACACAAACAACAAATAGAGCATGATTTATCACTTACATCACAACACTGAACCCTAGATGTAAGCAGATAACCTGAAAAAACTACAGTGTCTAGAATAGTTAAATGGATCATAGGCTGGGGGAAAATTTTTAGAAGAACACAGCCAAAATGATATAAATGGAAAATATGATATGCAATTTTTTTCTCATGAAGAATAAGACAATACTGAGGTTAAGAAGGGGTCAAAACAGGGAACTCCGGGCATAACTTTAAAAACCATATGTAAATCTTATTTTATTTTTATTTAAATTGTATATCTCATGAAGTAATTGTTTTTAATAGCTGAGTAGTATTCTATTGCTTAAATGTACCACATTTTCTGTGTCCATTGCTCTGTTGAAGGACATTTCGGTTCCTTTCAGCTTCTAGCTATTATAAATAAGGCTGCTGTGAACATAGTGGAACATGTGTTCTTGTTATATGTTGGAGAATCTTTTGGGTAATGCTCAGGAGTGGAATAACTGGATTCTCAGGTAGTATATTTTAGGACTTTACTACTGTGAAGAGACACCATGACCAAGGCAACTCTTATCAAGGGCAAAATTTAATTGTGGCTGGCTTACAGGTCTAGAGGTTCAGCCGATCATTATCAAGGTGGGAGCAGGGCAACATCTAGACAGGCATGACACAAGCAGAGCTGAGTTTTCTACATCTTCATCTGAAAGGGGCTTGTAGAAGACTGACTTCTAGGCAGCTAGGGTATTAAGCCAAAGACAACAGTGACACATCTACTCCAACAAGGCCACTTCCCGGGCCAAGCATATACAAACCATCACATTCCACTCCCTGGCCCCCATAGACTTGTTTAAGCATATGAGTCCATGGGGGCCATGCCTAAACATAGCATAATGCAAAATATATTTAATCCAACTTAATAGTCCTCAGAGTCTAAAGTGCTCTCACCTATGTTAAAAGTCCAAAATTTAAAGTCTCTTCTTGAACTCATCCAATAACTTAAATGTAATCTCCAAAAGCAACGCAGGAAACCAGCTGGGCAAACTCCAAACTCTGAATCTCCATGGCTGATGTCAATGAAGTCTTCAGCTCTCCAACTCCTTTCTCATCTTTTCTGACTACAACAAACTTCTTTTTCCTATGTTTGTTCCACCCACTGTTAGCCCCTTTCCTCAGCAGATAGCTTATGGCTTTGGCATCTCAAATATCTTGGTGGTTCCAAGGCAACCTCAATGGTATAACTTCTTATTTCAATGTCTGGGATCCACACATGAACCTCTGGGCTCTTCCAAAGGGATGGCATCACTTCTCCAGCTCTCCCCTCTTTAGTACTCTAAGCTCAGGTTCATCTACTCCACTGCAGCTGCTGTTCTTGGTGGTCCCCCGTGGTCCTGGTATCTCCAATACCCTGAAGTCTTCCACTGACACAGGGTTCACCAATAGCCCCTCATAGGCTCTCTTCATGGTGCCAAGTCTCAGCTCCTTTTTTATGACCCCTTTAGTCCTTGACCATCAATTTCAAATGAGTCTGCAACTTCACCAATGGTCTTCCATGGCCTCTCACTGTGCAAACCCTCAGCTTCTCTTCATGACGTCTTCATGCCTTCAAAACCAGTACCACCAGGGTGACTTTTACAATGGGTAGCTTCAACATGAGGTAAAACCTTGGCTATCTCTGGAACACTGGTTTTTTTTTTCTCCCTCTCTCAGGAAACACTTCCCAGGAGACTTCACCTCAAGGATGTTGATCTCTTTGTAATCACCACTAAATTTTTAGCTCCAGCTATCTGTCATCAACTATCCTAGTAATCTCCTTTTCCTCTTGACTATAAAGCCAGAACCAAATGACCAAAGCTTCTGAGTTCTACTTCCTGGGGCTGGATCTTTGTCCCTTCAGCTCCTTCACTCCCAAAGCTTAGCTGTCCCAGAACTTCCTCTCTAGACTGACTTTGAACTCTGCATAACTGTCTCATGGGATTAAAGATGTGTACCACTACACAGGGATTTAAACTTTTATTTACCTAGAACTTGCTCTGTTCCAGGCTGCCCTTGAATTTCAAGATCTACTTTGGCTTTATCTCCTGAAATTAAAGGTGTGTGCCACAATGCCTAGATCTAAATTTAGCTGGGTAAGATCTTGCCCCAGTGTCCCTCTACATTAATATGTTATCTACTAGAACACAGTATTAGGTTCCATTTAACTTCCTTGTACTCCTTTAACACTCAACCCATATATTTTATAGTTTTCCTTTCTCAACTTGTTATGCTTGTTTAAAATGAACTTCATAAGACAAAAGCAGAGAACAAAGTCTATGATGGGTGTTTCTGAGACTGCCTTTGTTAATGCAATTAATCTGAGTTGCTTCACCTTAGCCTCTGGCAGACTCTTCAGACAAGGGCAAAAATTAGCCATGTTCTTCACCAAAATATCACAAAAACTGTTTCTATGCCACATATTGAATTTTGCCACTGAAACCTCTTGGGCAAGGTCTGCACTATTCACAACACTCTCAGTGGCATATTCTTCAACATTCCTACTAGGATAGTCCATTAAGCCAAATTTAAAGCATTCCACTGCTTTCCAAATCCAAAGTCCCCAAATCCATGGACTTCTAAACAAATGCATGGTCCAGCCTATCACAGCAATAACCCAGTCCCTAGTACCAACTTCTGTCTTAGGGTTTTGCTGCTGTGAAGAGACACCATGATCAAGGTAACTCTTTTTTTAATCTCTTTTTTTGATACTTTATTTACATTTCAAATATTTCCCCTTTTCTAGATCAACTCTCAACTCTTTGGAAAACCCCTATACCCTCCCCTTCCCCCTGCCACTATAAAGGTATTCCCCCACCCACCTACCCATTCTCATCTTACCTTCTTGGCATTCAACTATACTGGGGCATCAGGGACAACATTTAATTGGAACTGCCTTACATGTTCAGAGGTTCTGTCCAACATTATCAAGGTAAGAGAAGGACAACATATAGGCAGTCATGATGTAAGTAGACCTTAGAGTTCTCTATCTTCATCTGAAGGCTACTAGTGGAATACTGACTACAAGGCAGATAGGCTGAGGGTCAAAACCCATGCCCACCGTGACACACCTACACCAAAAGGTCACTTCTTGTGCCAAGCATAGAACAGTCATCACATAGTACTATGTCTAATTCTCTGAGGAAATTCCAGGCTGATTTCCAGAGTGGTTATAACAGCTTGCAATTCTACCAGCAATGTAGAAGTATTCCTCTTTCTGCACATCCTTCTCAGCATCTGCTGTCACCTGTTTTCTTCATCTTAGCCATACTGACTGGTCTGTGGTGGTATCTCAGGGTCATTTTGATTTGTGTTTCCCTTAAAGAAATTTTCAGGCAAATGGATGGAACTAGAAAATATCATCCTGAGTGAGGAAACCCATTCCCAAAAGAACACACATGATATGTATTCAATGCTAAGTAGGTATTAAGAAAAATCTTGGAATACCCAAGATACAACTCCCAGACCACATGGAGCTCGAGAAGAAAGAAGACCAAAGTATGGATGCTTCAGTCCTATTTAGAAGGGGGAACAAAATAACAACAGGAGGTAAAGAGAGTGAGGGGTGTGGCAGGGGGAAAGGAGGAGGAGAGGAAAGAGGGGAGGCCAGGTGTGGGAGGAGAGAAGTACAAAGGGTCAGGAAATTGAATCGAGGTGTGTACCAATAGGAGATGGGGATCTGCTGGTAGCCATTAGAAAGTCCCATATGCTAGGAAACAAGAGGCTCCCAGGACCTAACTAGTATGACATTAGCTGAAATACCCAACAAAGGAGGGGCAGAACTTGTGTAGCCCATATCCAGATGTTAGGCATGGCTCCCAGTTGAATGATAGGGTCACCCACCCACCTCAAAAGTATTAACCCAGAATTGCTCCTGTCTAAAGGAAATATGGGGACAAAGATTGGATCAAAGATTGAAAGAAAGTCCATCCAGAGACTGCCCCACCTAGGAATCCAGCCTATCCACAGTCAACATATCCATACACTATTACTGATGCCAAGAAGTGCTTGCTGACAGGAACATGATATAACTATCCCCCTGAGATGCCCTGTCAAATCCTGACCAATCTAGAAGCAAATGCTTGTCTCCAAGCACTGGATTGAGCATATGGACCCCAATGGAGTAGTTAAGGGAAAGACTGAAGGAGCTGAATGGTTTTGCAACCCTATAGGAAGAACAACAATATTAAGCAAGTAGACACTCAGAGCTCCCAGGGACTAAACCATGGCTTCAGATACATATGTATCATCTGTCATCAATGGGAGTGGAGACCTTTAGTCCTGTAGAGGGTTTATGTCCCAGCATAGGAGAATGCTATAGCACTGAGGAGGGTGGGTAGGTTAGAGAACACACTCGTAGAAGTAGAGTGGAGTGTCATCGGATAGGGTGTTTGTGGAAGGGAAACTAGGAAGGGGCATAACATTTGAAATGTAAATGAATAATTCCTTCCTCTAATGCCTCCATTAAGGTCCTCGTGTTCATTCAGATGTCATTATGAACATTGATGCACAAATACTGAATAAATTTCCCACAATCTGAATTCAAGAACACATAAAAAAATGATCCTTTACCATGATCAATAGTCTTCATCTCAGGGATACATGGATGGTTCAATATACAGAAATGTATCAAGGTAATCCACTATATAAGCAAACTCAAAGAAGTAAAGCACATGACCATCTCATTAGATGCTGAAAAGGCCTGTGACAAAAATACAACACCTCTTCATGTTAAAATTCTTGGAAAGATCAGGAATTCAAGGCCCATACTTGAACATAATAAAACCAATATACAGCAAACCAATAGCCAACATCAAATTAAATGAAGAAAAATTGAAGCAATCACACCTAAATCAGGGACTAGACAAGGCTGCACACTCTTTCGCTATCTATTCAACATAGGACTAGAAGTTCTACCCAGAGCAATTAGACAAGAGAAGGAGGTCAAAATGATACAAACTGGAAAGGAAGAAGTCAAGATATCATTATTTGCAGATCATATGTTAGTATCCTTATGTGACCTCAAAAATTCCACTACAGACCTCATTCAGCTCATAAACTATTTCAGCAAATTGGCTGAATATATAAGTAACTCAAAAAAAAAAAAAAAAACATCAGTAGACTTCCTCTACTCAAAGGATAAACAGACTGAGAAAGAAATGACACCCCTCAAAATAGCCACAATTAATATAAAATATCTTTTTGTGACTATAACCAAGCAAGAAGAATCAATTCTTAACATGTCGCCCATATTAAAAAAAAAAAAAAAAAAAAAGAAAAAAGAAAGCATGTAAACTGACAACATCCTCCCAAAGGAGAGGAAAATCTCCAAATATCCCAAACACAAATGAAGAACTACAGGCAAATATTGATACTTAAGGGAAACGGAGTATTTACTCTTTATAGATATGCTGCTTCACAGGTTATACAACTGAAGTAGGAGGCCCTAAAAATATAGTTTTGAAGAATTTTAAGATGATGTTTTGGTATAAATTAATAAGTAGGATTCTTTCTCTTTCTGTCTCTGTCTCCCTCTCTCATATGCACACACAAATATACTTTTAAGTAGATGTCATAGTGACTGGGGTATGGGAATGGTAAAAATTGGAGGGGGATGAAGTTAGGATTGAAATCATGCAATTACTGAATTTACTTTTAAAATAAAAAATAGTCATAATAAAATTACTTCTTCTAATCTCTGTGTGACCTTAAGTTTCCAGGTAAAGCAAAGGCAGCCTTTATATGTAAAGGTTTTAGTGATTTTGCCCTTGAACAATTACAAGTTGTAGATAGAGAATTATGTGATACTGATCTTGGAATTTCCCTCCTTACCTCCTTTTATATGATTTTATTTATTCTTCCCTCATACAATACACCCATTTACCATCTACTTTTCTTCCATTCTTCCAAGTCCTTCCAACTTCCCCAGTACCCCAAATCTCTGTTTCTGTTTTAATTCACAAAATGCAGACATCTAATAGATATCAACTGAACTCAGCAAAGCAAGAAGCAACAGTACTAGGCACAAGCCCTCATATCAGATGGCATGAAGCCAAGTAGTAGGAACAAAAGTGTTCCAAGTGTAGGCAAAGGAGTGAGAAGTACTTGTGCTCCCACTTTTACGAATATCATAAAAGCCTAAGCCAAACCACAGCATGCATGCAGAGAACCTAGCAAAGATACATATTGGCTCCATGACTGCCACTTCAGCTCCTTGAGCTTCTATCATCCCTGCATATTTGATCCTTAGATCATTAATCACACTCTCCCTGACTTCCACAAGTTTCCCCAAGCTCATGATATTTGAGTCTTTTCTTCTGCTTTCCTCAGCTGGTAAAAGATAGCTTTATGATTACAATTGAGTTAGGCACCAATCTGTGGTTATAGTAGATAGTCATACTACAAACCACAGTCTCAGACAGACTACATACCAGGATCTATCGAGTGTGTGTGTATATATATATATATATTAAAGATGTAAATAAATAAATTAATGATAAAATACATTTACCATATGCTTAATCTATGGTATTCCTTGTACTATACCTAAATGACTCCATACGCTACTCTGTAGATACCTGCTAGGCCAGGTTTATTATCACTATCTTCAAAATACCTAGGAAATAGAAACAACAGAACTATGATTTAATACATGGCTAGATAATGAAAATGGACAGCTATACTGTTTGAAAATTTCAATTAAACAAATATAAATAGAAAAAATCAAATTGAATGAGGTAACACATACCCATAAGGCATATCTCAAATATGTCTCTCATCTGAAGCTTCTAGGTCCAACAGTACTTACTGAATATATATCCTAGAGTTAAATTGAGAAACTGGGAAGGAAAAAAGTAAACATTGTCTATATGAATGTCAGTGAAAGAAATACCTGGAGATTATTAGGAAAACCTTCTCTAAGAAGGTGACCTTCTCCCTAGATTAGTTAAACCTGCCTACCCATTCCCCAATATATTGTAAACCTGCCTCATTGTTCAGCTTTATAAGATAAACTGCCCTCATGATCCAGATTTGTAAAATAGAAGTACTAAATTTCCTAGAACAGTTGTTCTTCATCAGAGAAAGAAAAATCTACACAATTCAACTTTCATTTTCCTATGTCTGTTCTTTCCTCATGCTATTGTCCTACTACCTCTACTACAACATAGAGAAGGGAAGGAGTGCTACACATTCTAAAGGTATTAAACATCTTAGAAGAAGTTCTAGTAATTTTGACAAAGAGAGGCAGGGTTGGGGATAAAAGTCATCACATAAATAATGTTATCCTGGATGTTCTCCACAGAGATACCCTATGTGAAAACATAATCTTCATCTGCTTTGTTCAGAGTTTTTTCCAAATTGCTAAACTTTCCCCTCTTGTCTTATTTATGAATACTAAAAATTCTACTCATAAAACATGCATAACCACAGACCAAGTAAAGGAAAGTTTATCATCATAAACAATAATAACAAATGAGAATCCATATCATTGTAAAAGATAGTTCATTCAATAGAGTAACATATGTTTTATCCCACAACTGATGAGTGTGTTTATCTGTATACCATACCATGGTGAAGTTACCATACAAATGGTTTATCTGAACAAGCTAACTGTATGAATAAACATTTTGGCAAATAGGTGTAATACTAAGGATTAAAGAAATATTTCAATACTTTCATTCTTAGTGAAATCGAAAAATTAATAACATGAAATATTCTAAACAAATTTAACATGCACACTGTAAAATTGACATGTCATTTTACTTTTAATCCAAACACATGATAATTACATAAGGGTAGTCACATTAAGATTGATTTTTGGATAACATACCACCAATACTTAAGTTAAACTACGTATATAGTTAAAATACTTTTGTGTTGCTTCTTATTTCTCCCTTAAAATTTTAAGGTAAATTTTTAATATGGCATGCTATTATAAAACATAGATTAGAAATATTACAATCATTTAATAAAATAATATTTTAGTCATCTATTGTCTAAAATTATCACAGTCCTTAGCAGTTTTAATATAATCACTATTGAATGACATGGAAAATTCAAAGTAAAACAAGTGTAAAAGACCTTGGCAATTTCTATGTTTCTGCATTTTCTCACTGTGTGAAAGAGACCCATCCAGCCATGCATCTCCTTGAACAATTCTCAAGCTGAAATCCTATCCAAGTTTCGATATGCACAAGTGTACTAGGTCTTCATGCACATAAAATAGAACATAGTATCTCCCAGATACATACAATAAAACCAACTGAGTTCATGCTTCCTTGTACAAACATACTGCAGAAGATAAGTTTTTAAATAATGCTGTGCAACATAATAGATTGTATCTTGCTCCCCTCTTTATATTCCTCTCTTCTCACTTTTATATTGTTCACTTCCAGAGCTATTTTCTCACCTAAAGGTACATAGGCTAATCTTTACCAGCTTTTCCTGGAAATTTATTATTCTAAGATGTATGCACACTTCTTCCTCTAGTATTTTTAAGTAATACAATACTTTTATTGTTTCTTCAGTCTGTTGTGTTATCATTGGTATATCTCAAATGGCCACCTTAAATTGTGCCACAATGTTTCCCTGTATAATGATCCCAAGGAACAGAATTTAAAGAGAATAAAATTACAAAGTGCACATAAAAACACCAGATAATATGTAGGAAATTCAATTGAAGACAGTTTTGTGATTTCAAGAAAAAACTTAGACAAAATGGTATAACTGCATAAACACACATGATATACCAAACAGAAGTAATTATCTTGAACAAAGTATTAGTGAAGACATACTGATTAGTCAGAGGAGATTCCTTGTTAAATAGGGAAAAGAAAATCTGTTGGATGCATTTCTTTCAGTGGGAATAAAGAACAGAAGTGTGGCACAACACAGAGGCAATTAATTTTCGACTACACTCATGCCTTGCTTGACCTCATAGAAAGGAATGGGCAGACAAGGAAGAGAATAAACTATAAGTGCTACTATTTGGCAAAGAGCAGTAACAATTTAACCTTGACTCTCAAACTTGTTTTGGAAAGAAGAATATCTGGAGCTCTTGATGGCAACAGAATGATATTAAGTATGGTTGCTACTGTTATATTTCTATGAATACAGAAGGCATGGGATATCATGTGTGATATTGTCTTCCAACGTTTACAGCTCAAATCTTCCAGAGAATTTAAGGTGGTCAAGTGAGAACTGTTCCTCCTGTAGCAGTTCTTCATGATGGATGCTCCAAAAATGAGAATTACATCTTCATTTACATCAGAAATTATTTCCCAAAGTGATTCATCCTCTTTTCAGATGATGAAACACTGCAAAACTGAGACAGGGATGATGCTTCAGAGGCAGGAACATATTTCTTGCACATAATACATAAGCAGCTGACCACAGCAGGAGTTTGGGGAATTCCAGCATGTCCCTTCCTTTGATGGGTTTTTATTTGCTTTGTTAGCACAGGTTTCTGAAGAAATAACACACTTTCTCCTCTGGCGCAGTTTTTATCAGGATTTGGCTATACCTAGATGACAGCTGGATGATAGCCTGTCTATAAAAACCTTGAGTGCAGTGATGTTTATTAGCTCTGATTGCCTCTGTTTGGTCGACTGTGTACATTCAAATATGGAATAGCTTAAAAACAAATCAGGAGAGAGATCTCAATTCAAGCCATGAGAACAACCCGGCAGTAATCTTGTTCAACTTTCCCCATGCTGCTATTTTATCTGTGTCTCCTCCCTGTGTGTTCAGCAGAAGCATGAAAATTGAAAGCATATGACAGTAAAAATTTAATTCACCCTGAGCCCCATCTCCAATTAATAATACGGAAAAACTTCCCTGCCCCTATCCTTTGACTCTTTTGCCTCTGCAGGATTAAGGTACATCCTCTCCCTCTGAGCACAGAAGTGGCAGTACTCTTATAATATATGATGGCTTCCAGCCCCTGTATGCTCTTTGATAAGTGGCTCAATCTTTGGTAGCTCCCACGGGCCCATGTTAGTTGACAATGTTGGTCTTCCTCTGGCGTTGCCATCTCCTTCAGAGTTTCAATTATTCCCCTAATTCTTCCACAGACCTCTGTCCAATGTATCTGTGAATATCTGCATTTTTTCAGTTAACTACTTGATAGAGCCCTTTAGAGGGCTCTTATTGTAGGCTCCTGTCTGCATGCACATCATAGCATCATTAATCGCATGATGAACTATGTCTGTATGATGTAGTCTGTTGCTCGCAAGATCTCAAGGCTTTCTACAGTCATCTCTTGGATTGTTACTAAGTGGCCTGCCTCCCTGCCTTACTTTCCCTTTCTGCCTAACCTTTTCTGGTTCTACCTCTTGATCTGTAGCTAAACTGGTTAATTATTGTTTCCACAATCCTTGTTCTTCCTTCCAGTATCCCACCTCCTACTTTTTGCCTCAGTCCATTTGCCATTGCCTTTTATATTGAAGGGAGATGCTTACAAGAGATTCTCTTAACAAGTGAGACCATTAGTAATCCATTTTTGTTTTTGTTTTTTTTTTTTTTTTGACACAAGATCTCTCTATGCAGGTCTCCTGTTCAGGAACTCACTAAGTAGATTAGACCGGCCTTAAACTCACAGACAACTGCCTACCTCTACATACAGAGTACTAGGATTAAAGGTGTATACGACCACAACAAGTCAAGAAAACAGACCATAGTTAGCATGCTTTATAGTTTTAAACAAACTTGACACAAGTTAGTGTCATTTAAAAGGAGGGAGCCTCAACTGAAAAAAAAATTGTATCCATAGTTGGGCTGTAGGCAAGCCTATAAGGCATTTTTAAATTAGTGATTGATATGTAATTGATGTAGCTCATTGTGTTTTTTTGTTTGTTTGTTTTATTTTTTTTCCATTCCTGGTCTGGTAGTCCTGGATTGTATAAGAAAGAAAGCAGGCAGAGCAAACCATGAGGAGAAAGTAGTACCCCCTCTATGTGCTTTTCATCAGCTTCTGCAATCCAAGTTCTGAGCTCCTGTTCTGACATATTCCTTCAATACTTAACAGTGATGTGAAACAGAAGCCAAATAAACCCTTTCCTCCACAAGCTGCTTTAGTCATGGTGTTTCATCACAGCAATGATGATCTTGACGAAGATAAGAAGTGTTACTGTTTCTCCTGCTTTTGTTTTCTAAAGTTAATCATAACCTGATATATTTGATCATAAGATTGTGAGGTATGTGTGTATGTATAGTATAATTATGTTTATGTATGTCTATATGCATGTATGTGTGTGGTTATTTGTCTGTAGAAATGTGTGTGTGTGTGTATGCATTCATATAAGTGTTTGTCAAGTGTTTTGTAGCTAGCTATTTGCCTTGTCTTTTGCTTTTTCTTCCCATAAGACACAATTATTTATCTAGGATTCCACAAAAGCACTTCAACAAATTTGTAAACCCTTTAAAATATTAACAAGTCATATTTTTGTACATCTGTGTATATGTGTTCTCAGACCATCAGAGGGTTCATGTTTCCCAGTATTGCTTTCCATCTGTTCAACAATGTACTTGTTGTGCATCCTTCTGAGGCTATACTCTCTGAACAAATTCTTTCCATGCCTTGTCCAATTCCTTCTTTCTTTCCCTTAGTCACCATTCAGTAGAGGCAAGAAAGAGGGCTTTGTCTCAACCAACAGTAGTTTCCTTTTATAAATATTTAAAATTTATCAATTTTATATAGCCTTAAGATTCATAGAGTCATTTTTATACTACTAAATTTTTTTCTTTGGCCATGTTTTTCTCCACATCAGTGCATTTCTTTCTTTCCTACTCTCTCCTGACAGTTTTATTTGGCTACTGCAACTTTACCTCTATGTTGTCTTCATATATTTTATGGATCTGGTCCTTGATACCTTTTATCCTATTTTGGCCATCCCTGTGCTGCATGTCAGCCTGCTTACTCTTAGTGATTTTTGTGTAATTGTTCTTCTCAATCTTTATGCAAGACCTTTCTCAATTGGAAGTATGCCATGGAGTCCCCTATTCTCTTACATCAAAGGAATTATGAAGGGAACCTAGCCAGCATTACAAACAAGGATCTGGCAGACCTGCTCCTCTCTCCCAATCCCTCTCCCTTGCTAAAAGGTATTAGTTTATATTCCTAATGCTTGCCACCAAGATGTACTCCCTTATTTGGAAATTTCCTCCTACTGAGGTTCACTATGAAGGTCTATCTATCAAAGTTTGAAGTATAGCAATCCAAAACCCACTTTGGCTCACCTAGTTAACATGCCCAATCAAAATTAAATATCTCATTCTAGTACAGAGATTCCCATTTTGCTTTTTTAAGTTGTTGATTGCCTATGGGCCACACCTGTCTCCTCTCTATCCAGAAACAGTCTTTTGTTGTCTCTTACCCCAACAACTACTGCTCTCTCCCCTCTGCCTTGTTCTCTATAGATGTCAGTTTAGCATATTTTCCTGAGTATATGAACAAGTGAGTCTATGATTCATGTCCTTTCTCTTGGGGTTTTTTTTCCTTCTGCTTGTTTGAGACTAATATATACATTGTGACTCAGATGTTTCTATTTTCTCTATGACAGTTTGGGACTTGAGTCATATTTGTTTTTCCTAGCTCACGTCCTTCCTTACTGATCCATTTGGGAGTACTAGTTGTGCTCTTTTTTTATTTTTCTAAAATTGGCCCTATTCTTCTATTGGAAATTTAAAAACAAAAAACAAAAACAAAAACAAAATGCTGACACCTCTATTGCCTCTCTTTATCTAATTGACTTTATATGTCCAAAGAAATACCATTATCAGAAGCATACATTGAGTATTACATTCTCACACATATCTCAGTTTACATAATAAACACCCTGCAATGATGTCAGTTCACAAGATGACACATACACGTCATTTATTCTGGTGCTTGTATAGCAATTCATTTATACTACTTCCCAGATGAGATGACGCCTATTCCATCAATTAGTACTGCTTATGGATACCACATATAAAAGACTACAGGCATTTGAATTAACCTAGAGATATCTCTGCATCATGGGCTCACATTATTGACATCTCTTAGTATTCTAATATTTGCCATGCCACTGTCACTCTCCTTCCTAAACAGAGAAGACAAATACAACCATATAAAGTTTTCTTAAAATGTCTGAAATTTCTATCAACTATGCTTAAGTTTCTTGCTTCATTCTTCACCTAAAGAAGTATATAATGCTCTTTTCAAATGCCCACGTTTCAGTTTTGTCATTGAAATTCAGTTACCTGAATGCTGCTATGGTTCCTTCTCTCAGTGAGACAAATAAATAATGTATAAATCTTCCCCTAAGTTTCACCTTTTACAACTCCTATATCATTGGGAAATCATTATGCAATTCCAACCAAATTGTTCTGGTGAACAAATGAGTTCCTGGGCTTTTTTGTAAATAGATACTATGCTACTTAATAAATTTTGGGAACTCCAATACAAAGGATAAAGCAGTTTGAATAAAAAGGCTCCCCATAGTTCTATGTAGTGGTACTATTAGAAAGTTTGACCTTGTTGGGACAAAATGTATCACTGTGGGTTGGCTTTCAGACTTTAGAAGCTAAAGCTGGGCCTATGGGCTTACTGTCTATTCCTGCTGCAAGCAAATCCTGATGTAAACATGTCAGCTACCTCTCCATAATCATATCTGTCTGCATGCTGTCATGCTCCCAACATTGATGATGAACTAAACCTCTAAGCTCTAAGACAAAAGCTGAACCAAAAAAATCTTTTAATGCAGGGATGAAGGCTTTTTCATAGTTGCACATATGGACTCTGCCTCTACTAGACTCCTTAATAGTGTGTGTACATGCATGCATGCATGTAGACATACATACATTGTGTGTACATACATAATATACATATTATATATGAATTTCAAATCATGCAATATATGTTTTACACCATTGAACATTAGAATATATATTATGTATCACATATCCCATATCACCAGTCATATATCTTATATTAATTATATATCATATATCATATAATCATATATCATATTTTGTACATCATGAATCATATATCATATAACATATATCTTATACTATTTACCATATGTCTGACTTATAGTATAATTCCTTGTGGAATTATTTACAAAATTCTCAGTGAAACAATTAGAATTATGAGACACAAATAACTGGTATGTTTAGTCCTTTAAAGATCACATTTGGGGATCATTAAAATTATAGCTTCCTAAGATGAGAAGCTTGGAAGTCTTTCTAGGAGACAAATGCTATCTCTTTGACAATACCACTTGTATCTATCCATTAAATGTAAGACCAGCCAACAGAAACTACTTGCATGAAGCTTACTGTTCCTTTACAATTTTTCAGCAATATATTACACACATGATTGGCTACATTTGATCTACTATTACTTGCATAGGACTACCTAGGACTAAAAGTAAGTTGTACATTAAAAATGTATTATTTCTATAGTATTTTATTATAGAGCCCTGAGAATGAATTTCAACATAGATGAAGTAACACTCAAAGAGATTGAAGGCCCAGACAGATAGGAAATTTACCAAGAAAATATCTAAGCCATAGTATAAGAGGCTGTCTAATTTTGGAGAAAAGGTGATAGTTACAAAAATCATCAGACTAGAGATATTCATGGAATGCCATGTAAACATTAGCTATAATATGATTTATCATTAGTTTAACAGCAACTTCTCTTTTATGGATAAAATATAACTATATAGTCCACAGTCAAAGTATGCTACTGAAAGGATGCTAAGTTGGAAAAGTAGAGTGCAGAACATGAATGGAGCGAAACTAGTCAGTACATATCACTCCATATCATGGGAAGGCTATTTTAGAGGAAAATAACCCTGTAACTCACAGTAGAGCAAGCTTCATAGAGGTCTTCTGCATTTCACAACTTCTAACTGAGTAGTTGTGGTTACAACTGATAGTCTTTTCTGTTGCTTTGAGGGGATATATTGGAAATTATTTGTGGATTCAAAACTAGTAACCTTAAATAACTCCTAATGTCATCTTGTTTGTGGAAATACCACAATTCAGAAAAATCCTGTATGTGTAAGTATTACTAAAATCATTTTCTCAATTTCATAATATTTAAGCAAGTGGCTAAACAATAGGGCAATAAATTTATCTCATGTACCTATACATTATTCATAGTCAAAGGCTCTCCTTGTTTATGCAAAAACACCTAGAAAATAAAATAAAATTTTAAATGCCCAGTGCATGACAGGACAGAAAACAAAGCCAGCCTCCTAGAGAAAAAGAATAATCTAATTATGCTGTTAATTTCAGTCATTGAATTTGTTGCACAAAAGTGTAAGTATTAAGACATAGATATAGATGACACAGAAGCAGAGATATTTACATTCTACCTATCAAAGTGGCACATCCAACTTTACTTTTGTTTGTTGCTGTCAAGAACTTGCCTAGCATCTGGCTCTGTGTTATACAAATCCATTGAGCTTCCAATTTTTAGTCATCTTACAACTAGAGATACAATAGTGGTGAAATTCCTGAGTCCCATTGGTACAGGTAAAATTATTTTTTCCATGGACAGACTATTCAAGTGCTGTAGAAAGAAACTAGGACCACACTGCTTCTTCTTCTGTGTGACCATTCAGTCTTATTCCTCCCTAGATCTGATGTTGTCATCTGTGTTCCTCCAGTACTGCTATTGTAAAATATGTGACTGAAATTTTAAGAAAAGAGCAATTGCCTGTTCTTATAAACTATTATCACATCTAGAGTAATGGAAGAAAAGGAGCAGAGAGGATTTTCATATATTTCTTCTCAGGCCTCAGTCAAGCTTCCCATAATTTTCCAGCAAGTTCCATCAGAACTTCTTGAAGAGGACTCCAGATGCAGGGACTGAGGAAAAGCTGGGAGGTAAGAGCCTGCTGGTTTTCCTGTGGTGGGAGACCTCTGCCTGGGCCACCAGGGCTCCATAGACAAACAGCTCCAGAAGAAAGCGAGACACCCACTTGTGTGGAAAAGCCAGCAACAGGAGGAATCCAGACACAGGGATTGAGGAACAGCCAGGAAAGAGAACTGGTCTCCAAGGAATATTGAGACTTGAATATTGGGCTTGAAGGAAAGACAAGCCACAGTCAGAGAGAGAAAGACCAGCTAACACCAGAGATAACCAGATGGCAAAAGGCAAGGGCAAGAACACAAGGAACAGAAACTAAGACTACTTGACTTCATCAGAACCCAGTTCTCCCACCACAGCCAGCTCTGGATACCCCAACACACCAGAAAATGAAGACTCAGACTTAAAATCACTTATCAAGAGGAAGATAGAAGATTTTAAGAAGGAAATAAATAACTCCCTTAAAGAAATACAAGAGAACACAGGTAAACAACTGGAAGCCCTTAAAGAGGACACACAAAAATCCCTTAAAGAATTACTGGAAAACACAATCAAACTAATGAACAAAACCATTCAGGAATTAAAAACAGAAATAGAAACAATAAAGAAATAACAAAGGGAGACAACCCTGGAGTGAGAGAACATAGGAAAGAAATCAGGAGTCATAGATGCAAGCATAACCAACAGAATACAAGAGATGGAAGAGAGAATCTCAGGTATGGAAGATATCATAGAAGACATAGACACAACAGTCAAAGAAAACACAAAATGCAAAAAGCTCCTAACCCAAAACATCCAAGATATACAAGATGGAATGAGAAGACAGAACCTAAGTATGATAGGCATAGAAGAGAGTGAAGATTCCCAACTTAAAGGACCAATAAATATCTTCCAAAAATTATAGAAGAAAACTTTCCTAACCTAAAGAAAGAGATGAACATAAATATACAAGAAGCCTACAGAACGCCAAATAGACTAGACCAGAAAAGAAATTCCTCCCGTCACATTATAGTCAAAACACCAATATAGAAAACAAGTAAAGAATATTAAAAGCAGTAAGGGAAAAAGGGCAAGTAACATATAAAGACAGACCTATCAGAATTACACCAGACTTCTCACCGGAGACTATGAAAGCAGGAAGATCCTGGGTATATCTCATATAGACTCTAAGAGAACACAAATGCCAGCCCAGGCTGCTATACCCAACAAAACTCTCAAAAATCATAGATGGTGAAACCAAAATATTCTATGACAAATCCAAATTTGCACAGTATGTTTACAAAAAGCCAGTGCTACAAAAAATAATAGACCTGAAAACACCAACTCAAGGAGGGAAACTACACCCTAGAAAAAGCAAGAAAGTAATCTTTCAATAAACTCTAAAGAAGATAGTCACAGAAACATATAATCAACATAAGAATAAAAGGAAGCAGCAATCAGTATTCTTTATTATTTCTTAACATCAGTGGTCTCAACTCCCCAATTAAAAGACATAGACTGAGAGACTGGATCTATAAAAAGGACCCTGCATTTTGCTGCATCCAGGAAATGCACCTCCGTGTTAAAGACAAACACTACCTCATAGTAAAAGGCTGGAAAGCAATTTTCCAGGCAAATGGCCCCAAGAAACAGGCTGGATTAGCCATTCTAATATTGGATAAAATTAACTTTCAACCAAAAGTCATTGAAAAAAAAAGATAAGAACGAACACTTCATACTCATCAAAACAAAAATCTACCAAGAAGAACTCTCAATTCTGAACATCTGTGTCCCTTATGCAAGGGCTCTCACATTCATAAAGAAACTTTACTGAAGCTTAAAGCACACATTGTACCTCATATAGTAATGGTGGGAGACTTCAATTGCCCACTATCAACAATGGACTGATCTTGGAAACATAAACTAAACAGAGACACAATGAAATTAACAGAAGGTACGAACCAAATGGGTTTAACAGATATCTATAGAACATTTCATCAAAGTTAAATCAGGATCAGATAAGCCATCTAAACAGTCCCATAACCCCTAAAGAAATAGAAGCAGTCAGTAAAAGTCTCCCAACCAAAAAAGGCCCAGGACCAGATGGGTTCAGTGAATAATTATATCATACCTTCAAAGCAGACCAAATACCAATACTCTTCAAGCTATTCCACAAAATAGAAATGGAAGGAACACTACCCAATTCATTCTATGAGGCCACAGTTACACTGATACCAAAGCCCCACAAAGACCCAACAATAAAAGAAAACTTGAGACTAATTTCCCTTATGAATATCGATGCAAAAATACTCAATAAAATTCTTGCAAACCGAATCCAAGAACACATCACAAAGATCATTCACCATGATCAAGTAGGCTTCATCCCAGGGATGCAGGGATGGTTCAATACCCAGAAATCCATCAATATAATCCACTACATTAACAAACTCAAAGAAAAAAACCACATGGTCATTTCATTAGATGCTGAAAAAGCATTTGACAAAATTTGACATTTCTTCATGATAAAAGTCTTAGAAAGATCAGAAATTCAAGAAGTATACCTAAACATAGTAAAAGCAATATATAGCAAACCAGTAGCCAACATCAAACTAAATGGAGAGAAACTCGAAGTAATCTCACTAAAATCAGGGATTAGGCAAGGCTGCCTTCTCTCTCCCTATCTTTTCAATATAGTACTTGAAGTTCTAGCAGAGCAATTAGACAACAGATGGAGGTCAAAGGGATACATACTAATTGGAAAGGAAGAAATCAAAATATCACTATTTGCAGATGATATGATCGTATACTTAAGTGACCTGAAAAACTCCACCAGAGATCTGCTACAGCTGATAAACAACTTCAGCAAAGTGGGTGGATACAAAATTAACACTAACAATTTAGTAGCCTTCCTATACTCAAAGAATAAACAGGCTTGAGATAGAAATTAGGGAAATAACAGACATCACACTTGTCACAAACTATACAATATCTTGGTGTGACTCTAACCAAACAAGTGAAAGATCTCTATGACAAGAATTTCAAGTCTCTGAAGAAAGAATTCGAAGAAGACCTCAGAAGATGGAAAGATCTCCCATGCTCATGTATTGGCAGGATTAATATAGTTAAAATGGACATCTTTCAGAGAGCAATCTACAGATTCAATGCAATCCCCATCAAAATTCCAACTTAATTCATCATAGACTTAGAGCAACATTCAAATTCCTTTGGAATAACAAACAACAACAACAACAACAACAACAACAACAAAAACCCAGGATAGCAAAAACTATTCTCAAGAATAAAAGAACTTCTGTGGGAATCAGAGTTCCTGACTTCAAGCTGTACTATAGAGTTGTAGTGATAAAATCTTCGTGGTACAGTCAGATAGATCAATGTATTGGAATCGAAGACCCAGAAATGAACATACACACTTACAGTCACTTGATCTTTGACAAAGGAGCTAAAACCACCCAATGGAACAAAGACAGCATTTTCAACAAATGATGCTGGTTTGACTGGTGGTCATCATGTTGAAGAATGGAAATTCATCGATTCCCATCTCCCTGTACAAAGCTCATTTCCGTGTGCATCAAGGACCTCCACATAAAATCAGATACACTGAATCTAATAGAGGTCTAAGTATGGAAAAGTCTCAAACACATGGGCATAAGGGAAAAATTCCTGAACAGAACACCAATGACTTATGCTCTAAGTTCAAGAATCAACAAATGGGGCCTCATGAAATTGCAAAGGCTTGGTAAGGCAAAGGACACAGTCAAAGGACAAAACAGCAACAAACAGATTGGGAAAAGATCTTTACCAATCCTAAATCCAATAGAGGGCTAATATTCAATATATACGAAGAACTCAAGAAGTTAGAATCCAGAGAACCAAATATCCCTATCAAAAAATGTGGAGCAAAGCTGAACTGAGAATTCTCACCTGAGGAACCTCAAAGGGCTCAGAAGCACTTACAGAAATGTTCAACATCCTTAGTCATCAGGGAAATGCAAATCAAAACAACTCTGAGATTCCACCTCACACCAGTCAGGATGGCTAAGTTGAGGAACTCAGGTGATCACTGATGCTAGTGAGGATGTGGAAATAGAGGAATAGTCTCCCATTGTTTGTTGGATTACAAGCAGGTACAACCACTCTGGAAATCAGTTTGGCAGACCCTCAGAAAATTGGACATAATACTACCTGAGGACCCAGCTATACCATTCGTCGGCATATACCCAGAAGATACTCCAACATGTAGTAAGGACACAAACTCCAGTGTGTTCATAGCAGCCATATTTATAATAGCCAAAAGCTCAAAACAACCAAGATGTCATTCAACAGAAGAGTGGATACAGAAAATATGGTACTTTACACAATAGAATACTACTCAACTATTAAAAACACGACTTCATGAAATTTCCAGGCAAAATGATGGAAGTTGAAAATATCATTCTGAGTGAGGTAACTCAGTCACAAAAAAACAAACATGGTATGTAATCACTAATAAGTAGATTTTAGCCCAAAAGTTCTGAACACCCATGATTCAATTCACAGCAACCATTGGACTGAGTCTGGGGTCCTAGATGGAGGAGTTGAAAAAGGGACTAATGGAGATGAGGGATTTTGCAGCCCCATAGAGGAAGCAACAGTGTCAACTGGCCTGAACTCTTTGTGCTCCTTGAGACTGGATCACCATTGAAACAATACACATGGAGGGACCCATAATGCTGGCCACATATGTGGTAGAGAAGGGCCTTGTTGGCCATCAGTGGGAGGAGAGGTTTTTGGGCCTAAGGGTGTTAGATGTTCCAGTATAGGGGAATGCCAGGGAGGGAAGACAGCAGTTGGTAGGATGGTGGGGGAATACCCTTATAGAGGCATGAGTGGGGGTATGGGATGGGGGATTCCAAAGGGGAGACCTGGAAAGGGGAAAACATTTGAAATATAAATAAAGTATCAAAAAAGTATTGAAAAAGAAAAAGAAAAAAATGTTTCTTAACCATGTGTATTTCATTTGTGAACCCTCTGTTTATTTATATGCACTGTTATTTAATTGGCTTGTTTGTTTTTGTGATGTTTAATTTTCTTATTTCTTTGGATACTCTAGGTACTAACCATCTGCCATATGTATGCTCATTAATATCTTTAACCGTTTTGTATGCTGTATTTGCCATTTTCTATTTACTAAAAAAATGGTGTCTTTTGCAATTCAGAAGCTTCTTAGTTTTAGGAGATCTCATTTATGGATTGTTAGTGTTCATGTCTGCAGTATCAGGATATCCAACCAACTCTATCTTCTAATGTAGAAATCCATGCTTCTCCTCATGTGTTGCTGTCTTGTTCACAATAGGTAGGGAATGGAAACAGCTTAGATGTCCACAAATTGATGAATAATGGAAATGTGGTATATTTACACAATATGATGTCATTTAGCTGTTAAGAGAAATAAAATTGTGAATTCTGAAATTAAAATAAAAGAGAGCATACACATCATTTCCCATACATTTCAGCCAATCATTTCCTGCCTCTGCTGTACAATATACCTTCTACAAATGTCACATCCCTTTCAGTATGAGGATCACAGTAAAGTAAAAGCAGATCCCAAACTATGCATCACCACTATGGAGATAGCCTCTTGAATAAGCCTGTTCATACCTTTCATACTGAGATCTAAAAGACACATAAGGACTTACCTGAAGCAAGCCTGTGAGTTCTGAACCAAATATTAAAGCTGCTCAGGACTTCCAGCCACCAACCACATTTCACAGTAAATAGAGTCTTACATCCAAACACATTGAAGCCTTCTCCTGCTGATTCTACACCCAGTCCACCTAGAAATTAAAGTAAAAGTGGTAATGTTTATTTTCAGTACTTTAGAAAATAATAAGACTACTTCAGGTTTAAGAAACAGAAAAGTGTGATAGTTTGCATTGTCCAGATAGTCTAGACTTTGTTGGCTACACCTAAGTACTCCTAGCTGGATCTGAGAGTAAAATAGAGTAGGATTAAGATGTGGAGTTTATTTACAACTTGAGAATGTCCAGATGTATGTAAGAAGAATCTGGCCACTGTTATCCAAACCACAAAAATTATTGAAATTTTGGACTCTATTCCCAGGCACATCCTTCTTCTCAGATTATTAAAGAGAAATCTCAACAAAGAGGTAAAATATATACCTCACTGAAATACTGAAAGAGAATCCTAGTACTCTCTTTATTCCTGCTTAATATGGAAACGAACAGGGTTATCCGAATTTACTATTCATGGTGGTGTTAGACTTCTCACTCAAAATGAAAATTTGATTTATTCACGGCTATATCTAAGTTTTTATTAAGAGTTGACTATAAACATTATTAAACTGTATTATAATAATACATTCCAGGGAACACTCTGATGAATGTTCCAAAGGAATTCGATATAATGATGATATGAATACTTATGAGGTTTATTCCTGGTTAGGAAATAGGAAGTTTAGATAAAGTCAAATAAAGATGGTGGGACCAACCAAAATCTAGCATTTTGCTAAATAACCTTTGGATTAGATATTTGGAAAGGTACTTGTGTCCTCCATTTTCACTAATGTCCATGTCTTTACACCTATCCGTGGGACGTCTCTACATTTCCCCAGCACATTTAAGTAAGCATTTAATTGAGTTTGTGTCTGTTTTTTGTATACCCACATATATGCAATTCTCTTTTACTCTGTCATTGGTGAATATGAATATGGAATATAATGGAGAGGCATAAATAAAGTAGGATCAGTAATAAATGGATGTAAGCATAAGAAAATAAAGTGAGGTAGGAAATATTGAAGTGCAGTATTCTGGTTGTGTCATATCATGCAGACTCAAGTGGTGTTTTGCTAACACAGACTCTCATTGTGTTTTGTTTAGAGAGAGAATAACTAGGACTCAATGGACAGTGACAGGGGCACTTGCATAGTTAGACTTGTAATGTTTTGATGGTCTCATGCCTTAGCTGATATTCACTTCCTAGAGTGAGGCACAGCAAAGACCTTCTTCTGGTATCCCCTTTCTTTCTCTCTCCTGCTAACTTATGCTGACTTGGTAGAAACCTGGCTGTTTTTGCTAGATCACGCCACTGTTGCTGACTCTTATTTTCTGTCTAGACACTACTGAACTGGGAACTAGACTGCTGTTATCCTGACAAACAAAGATTGCAACTTCCCCATACATATACTTTTAAACAGTTCTACATCCTCTTGTTCTATTTACCAGCTTTACTCCTACCTTTGGATGGTGGGCTAGAAGGGGGGTCTAAGCATTTGAGAATCCTTATTAAAAGTAGGTTTTGGAAACTTCCACCGAACAAAGAACCATCTTATAGACTTGCCATGGCTATTGCACAGCAAACTCAAAAAAACAAACAAACAAACAAAAAAAACAAAACCCTGCATACAACCTTCACAAAATCAAATGAAATAAAAATTTCAGTAATGGGAGATATATGGAGGCCATATTACATGTTGAGATAATATATGCAGTGGATAGATGCAAGGAAGAGTGAATCACAATTTTCTGGCTCTATAATATTCTTTGGGGAATACCAATGTCAAGAGAAATACCCCAAAAACATATTAATATAAGGAAAACAAATTAGATGTAGTAGGTTTAAAACAAGCAAACAAAAAATTAAACAAGTATCTAAATGTGAGTTTGAAGTTCAAGGGGGAAATTTTGATGGTGACTACTTGATTTAGTGGGATGAGAGTGAACATATGGAAGATTGTTGCCTAGCATGTTTAAAACAAAAGCTTTTTTTCATACATTATAAAAATATTTGGAGAACACAGGACAGTTGAATCCAATTACAATAAATATTCTGTCAACCCATTTAAATTATTTTGACTTATATACAGAATATATTTGTAAAAATTGCAGTGGGTATTCTTCCAAAATGAATGCATGAATATATATATATATATATATGTGTGTGTATGTGTTATATTTATATCTGTGTATGTGTTTGTGTGCTGTGTGTTATAAATATTATTTTATATAGATATTTACTCTAAAAATTCTTTTAATATTTTAGTTAATTAATTTATTTATTGTTTTTTGATATTTTATTTATTTACATTATCCCTCTTCCCAGTTTCTCCTCTGCAAACTCCCTATCTCATCTCCCCAACCCTTGCTTCTATGAGGGAGCTCCACCACCCATATACCCACTCCCTCCTCACTGGCCTACCATTTCCCTATATGGGAGCATCAACCCTTCACAGGACTAAGGGTCTCCACTCCCATTGATGCCAGGTAAGGAAATCCTCTGCTACAAATGCAGCTGGAAAGATGGGCATCTCTGTGTGTACTCTTTTGTTGGTAGTTTAGTCCCTGGAGCTCTGGACCCTTTGGTTGTTTGATATTGTTTTTCTTCCTATGGCGTTGCAAACCCCTTTAGCTTTTTCAGGCCTTCCCCTAAGTACTCCTTGGGGTCCCAATGCTCAGTCTGATGGTTGGCTGCTAGCATCCATATCTGTATTGGTCAGCCTCTGGCAGAGCTGCAGGGGACAGCCATACCAGGCTTCTCCCAGCATGCACTTCTTGATATCAGCAATAGTGTCTGTGTTTGGTGTCTGCAGGTGAAAGGGATTCCTAGATGGGCCAGTCTCTGTATTGTCTTTCATTCAGTCTCTGCTCCACTTGTTGTTCCTGCATTTTCTTTAGACAGGAACAATCCTGGTTAACATTTTTTTATATGGGTGCATGGCTATATTTCTGAACTTGGGGCCATTCCTAACCTATGGATATGGTCTTTTCAGGTTCTCTCTCCCCTTTGTTGGATATTTTAACTGACATCTCTGTCCTGGGAACCTCTTGCTTTCATGGCAGATGGGCCTTCCTAGTGATTCAGATGCTGGCAATGATGTGGACAAAGAGGAACACCCCTTCATTGTTGGTGGGATTAAAAGCAAGTATAACCACTCTGAAAATCAATCTGGCAGTTCCATAGAAAATTAGACATAGTACTAAATGAGAATTGATCTTATATTTCATTTCTTAACCACTGAATTCATCTGAAATGATCAGGAATAGATAAAGTAAAGATCAATCACATGAATTTGGAAGTTGACCCTACACTTGTAGTCTTGAAGTGCAGAATTCAGAGTGGACCATGATCCACATCTGCTTTTCTGGACAGAAAATCTGACCACAAAGATCTGACAGAAATTTGACCACAAAATACATGGTAATTTCTTTCTTTGTATAGTCAAGTGGTATTGTAGAAGACAATATGTTTAGATTGTCTCAGGTTTAGAATTGACTTTTAAGACAGGATGATACCAGAAGAAATTGTATTAATATTAACAGTTATTTTGATTTCATGATTCATTTTGGAACAATTCACAGTGTAATTTTTACAAATATACTCTGGGAATTAGTCAAAATTATTTAGATGGATTGACTGAATATCTGTCAAGGAGAAAAATTAAGTTGTCACATGCATATGTATATAATATTAACAAGCATAAAAGATTATGAAATATAGTAATAGGTGATAATGTCCTTCTATATTGATGACCCATGGAAATGTTTCCTCCCCAATTAGATAACTGTTTCCAACTATGGAAGAATGTAGGGCTCTCCTCATTGAAGATCAATGCTCTATAAGATTGTTTTCTACATAAAATCTATGTGTTCCAATGTTGATTGTGGCAAACTAGGGCTTGGTATTTTTCAAATGCATTAATACCAACAAAGCAAAGGGGAAATTTATGTAAATAACATATTTAATAAAGCTATGATTAAATAAATTCATTAACTAGGAAGGTAATGTTATGTAACCGAAAGTATATATACTACTGGGAAGGTATGTAAAGACATATAAGTTGTTGAAATTTCTTCAATGCATAAAACAAGATTCAGTCTTTACAAAACTTTGTGCTATTTAAGTGTTCTTTTGATTTTGCTTGTATAAAATCAGCAGACAGAAAAATACATGACTATATTTTTTCCCTTTACTTGCTTTTTTATTATTTCATAGAAATAACACTAGTCAAGATATCTTTAATCTTTGAATGTTGAATGTCTGGTTCTTTCCTGTTTGATAGGTATGTGGGGGAGTCCATCAGAGAGAAAGGAGAGGACATTTTGGTTTAATACTTAAGTGTGAATGGACAAAACCTTTTCTTGATCCAGTTTCTTCTCAGTTCAAAAAACATGTAATTAATGTTTCCATGTAATCCATTGTTTCCTCTGTGAAACTAAACACAACATTTTAATCCAAACATAAATATACAGTTGATTGATTGACAATTGTTAGTAAACAGTCACTGGCATCCTTATACTTAGCATAAACAATATGATATTTATTTTCCTTATTGGACCCTGAAGTAGGAACAGAATTAATATGAAACAAAAACCATTTTTTTTTATTCTGTAAATTTCTGAATGTCATATGATCTGGAGTCACAACACAAATCAAAGAAACACTGGTGGCAGAAATGAAAACACAAAATTTAAACTGAAAATCATAATATTTGGGGTTAAATATTCCTTGTAAAAGTATAATAATTAGTTTATGTATGCCAAAAGGGATGTAGATGTATGTCCTTCACTTTTATTTAGTCTCTTATTATGGAAAAGCTTTGTGGCATATATGTTTTCTTAGGTTTTTCCAGGCTCTTCTACAAGAGGAACTTCTTGAGGGATATTTGGCCATTCTTTCAGACAATTTTGTTTTTCTATGAGAGATTTAAATCTTGTCCATTCTTTGAGAAAATTTTCCACTGTTAATACTAAAATTCATGAAATTATTTTATACTATTTCCAATGATATGGAAGAAAGAAAAGAAAGAAATTCTGAGTATTGTTTGTCCATTATCTTAACAAATTTCTTAGTCCACCTACTATCTCATACCTGTGCTGTTGACAATGGGTAGCCACCATTTTCTAATTTGACAAATGAATGGTTCTGAATATATAGTACTCCAACACACTACCAAATCTCATTTCTGTCTTCTGATCTTCCTGAGACCATCTAGCCCCCTTGTCCTTCCCAGTGGTGACACTGATCCAGGTCCTCTATGGGACTCTAATTTACCCTAAGATTTTAGTCTCAATTCCTTAAAATGCTGATTTATCAATTAAACTACAAGAGCTCAGAATAAAGAATCCCATTTACTGAATTTCTTCGTTAATGCCCATTTATATCTATCTATATCTCTATCTAATTATCAAAATATTCCAAAGATTAAAATACAGATGCCAAATTATTTTCTCTCAACTGCTTCTTCAAATTCCAATTCTTCATATGTGAGAATATATCCTAGGGTTAACTGAAGAAACAAGATAAATACAAAGGAGCTATTTCCTAGGTGTAGGATTAGCAGAACTATACTTTAGGAACAGTAGGTTACATGAGATTTAGTAGGGGTGTAAAGAACATAGGAGATTTAATTTAAGATGATGAAAGCAGGTGAATATAGAATGAAGAAACACGTTAAAGTTAGAGCAAAAATGTCTAAAAATCCAAGAAGTAATCATAATGTTAACTATTTGCCTAAAACCACCTATAATAAATAAACACCAGTGTATTTATTTTTTTGTTTTGTTTTTTTGACTGCTTGCTGCCTTTTATTTACTTTTTTGAATTTTTTCATAATTTATTTACATTTCAAATGTTTCCCCCTTTCTAGATCTCCACTTTGCAACCTCCCTATTCCCTTCCCCTTCCCGCTGCCACTATGGGGGTATTCCCCCACACACCCACCAAACCACTCTTGTCTTCCCTCCTTGGCTTTCTCCTATACTGGGGGATCTAACACCCTCAGGCCCAAGGGACTCTCCTCCCCCTGATGGCTAACAAGACCCTCCTCTGCCATATATGTGGCCAGCACCATGGGTCCCTCCATGTATATTCTTTGGTTGGTGATCCAGTCTCCAGGAGTATCGAGTGGTCAGGCCCGTTGTCACTGTTACTCCCTACCTGAGGCTGCAAACTCCCTCAGCTCCTACAGTCCTTTCTCCAACTCATCCATCTGGGACCACAAACTCAGCCCTAAGGGTGCTGTGAAGTGACTCTTGGGTATTCTGAACTTACGGGCTAATCACTTATCAGTGAATACATATGGTGTTCATGATGTTCAATCTTTTGTGACTGCATTACCTCGCTCAGGATGATATTTTCTTTTCTTTTGTTTGTTTCTTTTTTTTTTTTTTTTTTTTTGTATCTTGGGTATTCCAAACTTTTGGGTTCATATCCACTAACCAGTGAATACATACCATGAGTGTTCTTTTGTGACTGGGTTACCTCACTCAAGATATTTTCTAATTCCATCCATTTGCCTGTGAATTTCATGAGGTCGTTGTTTTTAATAGCTGAGTAGTATTCCATTGTGTAAAAGTACCACATTTTCTGTATCCATTCCTCTGTTGGAGGACATCTTGGTTGTTTCCAGCTTTTGGCTATTATATATAAGGCTGCTAAGAACATAGTGGAGCATGTGTCTTTGTTATATGTTGGAGCATCTTTTGGGTATATGTCCAGGAGTGGTATAGCTGGGTCCTCAGGTAGTACTATGTCCAATTTTCTGAGGAACTGCCAGACTGATTTCCAGAGTGGTTGGACCAGCTTGCAGTCCCACCAGCAATGAAGGAGTATTCCTTTCTACACATCCTCGCCAGCATCTGCTGTCACCTGAGTTTTTAATCTTAGCCCTTTTGACAGGAGTGAGGTGGAATTTCAGGGTTGTCATGATTCACATTTTCCTAATTACTAGGGATGTTGACATTTTCTGCACATAATTTTTTGTGTGGATAATTTCTTTATTTACATTTCAAATGTCTTCCACTTTCCAGGTCTGTCCTTTGGAAACACCCTATCCAGTTCCTCCTCACCTGCATTTATGAGGGTGCTCCCCCACCCACCCACCCACTTCTGTCTTCTCTCCCTAGCATTTCCCGACACTGGATCATTGAACACCCTCAGGCCCAAGAGCCTCTCCTCCCACTCATGTTCAGCAAGGTCCTCCTCTGCCACATATGTGGCCAGCGCCATGGATCCTTCCATATGTATTCTTTGGTTCATAGTCCAGTCTCTGGGAGATAAGAGGGGTCTGGCAGGTTGACACTGTTGCTCCCTCCATAGGTCTGCAAACCTCCTCAGCTCCTTCAGTCCCTCTTCCAACTCCTCAAACCAAACCCCAAGCTCAGTCCAAAGCTTGGCTGCAAGCATCCACCTTTGTAATTGTCAGGCTCTGCCTGAGCCTCTCAGGAGACAGCTTATCATGCTTCCATCAGCAAGAATTTCCAAAAACATCCATGAGAACGTCCAGGTTTGGTGGCTGCATAAGAAATGTATCTCCAGGTGGGGCAGTCTCTGGATGGCCTTTTCTACTGTCCCTGATCTACACTTTGTCTCAATAGTTCCTCCTGTGAGTATTTTGTTCATCCTTCTAAGAAACACTGAAGTATCCACATTTTGAAATTTCTTCTTCTTAGGCTTCATTTGGTCTGTGAATTGAATCTTGGGTATTCCAAACTTTTGGGATAATATCCACTTATAAGTGTGTACATACTGTTTTTGTTCTTCTGTGACTGATTTACCTCACTCAGGATGATATTTTCAAGTTCCATCCATTTACCTGCGACTTTCATGAAGTCATTGTTTTTAACAGCTGTGTAGTATTCAATTGTCCAAATTTACCACATTTTCTGTATCCATTCTTCTGTTGATGGACATCTGAGTTGTTTCCAGTTTCTGTCTATTATAAATATGGCTTCTATGACCTTAGTGGAACATGTGTCTTTATTACATGTTAGAGCATCTTCTGGGTATAAGCCCAAGAGTGGTATAGCTGGGTCCTCAGGTAATATTATGTTCATGTTTCTGAGGGTCTGCCAAACTGATTTCCAGAGATGTTGTATCAGCTTGCATTACCACCAGCAATGGAGGAGTGTTCATCATTCTCCACATACTTGTCAACATCTGCTGTCACCTGAGTTTTTGATCTTAGCCATTCTGACTGGTGTCAGGTGGACTCTCAGGGTTGTTTTGATTTGCATTTCCATGATTACTAAGGATGTTGAACATTTCTTTAGGTAATTCTCAGCCATCTGAGTTTCCTCAGTTCAGAATTCTCTGTTTAGCTCTGTTCCACATTTTTGGATAGGTTTATGTAGATCTCTGGAGTCTATCTTCTTGAGTTCTTTGGATACCTTAGATATTAGCCCTCTATTGGACTTAGGATTGGTAAATATCTTTTACCAATCTGTAGGTTGCCGTTTTGTCCTATTTACAGTGTCCTTTGCCTTACAGAGGCTTTGTAATTTTATGGTCCCATCTGTCGTTTCTTGATCTTAGAGCACAAGCTATTGCTGTTCTGTTCAAGAACTTTTCCCTGTGCCCATGTGTTCGAGACTTTTCCCCACATTCTCTTCTATTAGATTCAGTGTATCTGGTTTTATGTGGAGGTCCTTGATCCACTTGGACTTGAGCTTTGTACAGGGAGACAGGAATGGATCAATTCGCAATCTTCTAAATGTAGACCGCCAGTTGAACCAGCACCATTTGTTGAAGATGCTGTCTTTTATCCAATGGATGGTTTTAGCTCCTTTGTCAAAGATCAAGTGAACATAAGTGTGTTGGTTCATTTCTGGGTCTTCAATTATATACAATTGATCTACCTGCCTGACACTGTACCAGTACCATGCAGTTTTTATCACTATGGCTCTGTAGTACAGCTTGAGTTCAGGGAGGCTGATTATCCCAGAAGTCCTTTCATTCTTGAGAATAGTTTTTCTACCCTGGGTTTTTTGTTATTCCATATGAATTTGAGGATTCCTCTATCTAAGTCAATGAAGAATAGAGTAGGGATTTTGATTGGGATTGCATTGAATCTGTAGATTGCTTGCAGCAGGATGACCATTTTAACTATATCAATCCTGCCAAGCCATGAGCATGGGAGATCTTTCCATCTTCTGAGATCTTCTTCTATTTCTTTCTTCAGAGACTTGGAGTTCTTGTCACACAGATCTTTTACTTGTTTGGTTATAGTCACAGCAAAATATTTTATATTGTTTATGACAATTGTAAAGGGTGCCATTTCCCTAATTTTCTTCTCATCCTGTTTATCCTTCATCTATAGGAAGCCTACTGATTTGCTTGAGTTAATTTTGAATCAGGACACTTTGCTAAAAGTGTTTATCAGCTGTAGCAGATCTCTGGTGGAGTTTTGCAGGTCACTTACGTATACCATCATATCATCTGCAAATAGTGATATTTTGATTGCTTCCATTCAAATTTTTATCCCTTTGACATCCTTTTGTTGTCTGATTGTTTTAACTAGAACTTCAAGTACTACATTTAATAGATAGGCCGAGAGAGGTCAGCCTTGCCTAATCCCTTATTTTAGTGGGATTACTTCGAGTTTCTCTCCATTTAGTTGGATCTTGGCCACTGGTTTACTGTATATTGTTTTTACTATGTTTAGGCATGGTCCTTGAATGAATGTGTTTCTAAGACTTTTATCATGTAGGGATGTTGGACATTGTCAAATGCTTTTTCAGCCTCTAACAAAATGACCATGTGTTTTTATGTTTTTTCCTTTGAGTTTGGTTTTTTTCTTCATGTAGTGGATTATATTGATGGATTTCCTGGTATTGAACCATCCCTGCATCCCTGAGAGGAAGCCTATTTGATCATGGTGAATGATCATTTTGATGTGTTCTTAGATTAGGTTTGCAAGATTTTTATTGAGTATTTTTGCATCAATATTCATAAGGGAAATTGTTCTGATGCTTTCTTTTATTGTTGTGTCTTTGTGGGGTTTTGCTATCAGTGTAGCTGTGGCCTCATAGAATGAATTGGGTAGTGTTCCTTCCATTTCTATGTTGTGGAATAGATTGAAGAGTATTGGTATTAGGTCTTTGAATGTCTGATAGAATTCTACACTGAACCCATCTGGTCCTGGGCTATTTTTGGTTGGGAGACTTTTAATGATTGCTTCTATTTGTTTAGGGATTATGGGACTATTTAGAGAGTTTATCTGATCCTGATTTAAGTTTGGTAATTGGTGTCTGTCTAGAAACTTTTCCATTTCCTCCAGATTTTCCAATTTCATTGCATTATAAGCTTTGGTAGTAGAATCTGATGAATTTTTAAATTTCCTCAGAATTTGTTGTTATATCACCCTTTCATTTCTAATTTTATTAATTTGCATACTGCCTTTGTGCCCTTGGGGTAGTCTAGCTTAGGGTTTATCTCTCATGTTGATTTTCTCAAATAACCAACTTCTGATTTTGTTGATTCTTTGTATAGTATAGTTCTTTTCATTTCTACTTGGTTGATTTCAGCCCTTAATTTGATTATTTTCTGACTTCTACTCCTCTTGGGTGTATTAGCTTATTTTCATTCTTGAACTTTCAGGTGTGTTGTTAAGCTGCAAGTGTATGCTCTCTCCAGTTTCTTTTTGGAGGCAGAGCTATGAGTTTTCTTCTTAACACTGCATTATATTTCATTGTGTCCCATAGGTTTGGGTATGTTATACTTTCATTTTCATAAAATTCTCAGAAGTCTTTACTTTCTTTCTTTATTTCTTCCTTGACAAAGTTATCATTGACTAGAGCATTATTCAGCTTCCATGTGTATGTGGGCTTTCTGTTGTTGTTGTTGCCATTGAAGACCAGCCTTATTCTGTAGTGATCTGATAGTAGGCATGGGATTATTTCAATCTTCTTATATTGGTTGTCTTTTGTTTTGTGACAAATGATATGATCAATTTTGTAGAAGATACCTTGAGGTGCTAAGAAGAAGGTATATTCTTTTGATTTAGGTTGAAATGTTCTATAGATATCTGTTAAATTCATTTGGTTCATAACATCTGTTAGTTTCACTGTGTCTCTGTTTAGTTAGTGTTTCCAAGATATGTCCATTGTTGATAGTGGGGTGTTGAAGTCTTCCACTATTATTATGTGAGGTGCAATGTGTGCTTTGAGCTTCAGTAAAGTTTCTTTTATGAATGTGGGAGCTATTGCATTCAGAGCATAGGTGTTCAGAATTGAGAGTCCTCCTTTTAGATTTTTCCTTTGATGAGTATGAAGTGTTCTTTCTTATTTTTACTGATGAATTTTGGTTGAAAGTCAATTTTATCTGATATTTGAATAGCTACTCCAGCCTGTTACTTGGGGCCATTTGCCTGGAAAATTGTTTTCTAACCTTTTATTCTGAGGTAGTGTTTGTCTTTAACATGGAGGTGTGTTTCCTGGATGCAGCAAAATGCTGGTCCTGTTTATGGATCCAGTCTGTCAGTCTATGTCTATTTTGGGGGGGGGGGGATTGAGAGCATTGATGTTAAGAGATATTAAAGAATAGTGAATGTTGCTTCCTATTATTTTTGATGTTGTATATATATTTGTGTGGCTATCTTCTTTTGAGTTCATTGAAAGATTACTTTCTTGCTTTTGGTGGGGTGTAGTTTCGCTCCTTGAGTTGGTGTTTTCAGTCTATTCTTTGTAAGGCTGGCTTTTTGTAAACATACTGTGCAAAGTTGGATTTGTCATAAAATATTTTAGTTTCACTATCTATTATTATTGAGTTTTGCTGGGTATAGCAGCCTGGGATGGCATTTGTGTTCTCTTAGAGTCTGTATGAGATCTGCCCAGGATCTTCTAGCTTTCATTGTGTCTGCTGAGAAGTCTGGTATAATTCTGATAGGTCTGCCTTTATACATTGCTTGCCCTTTTGTCCCTTATTACTTTTAATATTCTTTCCTTATTTTGTGTACTTGGTTTTTTGACTGTAATGTGACAGGAGGAATTTCTTTTCTGGTCTAGTCTATTTGGCATTCTGTAGGCTTCTTGTATGTTTATGTTCATCTCTTTCTTTAGGTTAAGGAAGTTTTCTACTATAATCTTGTGGAAGATATTTACTAGACCTTTAATTTAGAAATCTTCACTCTCTTCTATACCTATTATCTTCAGGTTCTGTCTTCTCATTGCATCCTGGATATCTTAGATGTTTTGGGTTAGGAGCTTTTTGGATTTTGTGTTTTCTTTGCTTGCTGTGTCCATGTTTTCTATGGTATCTTCCATACCTGAGATTCTCTCTTCCATCTCTTGTATTCTGTTGGTTATGCTTGCATCTATGACTCCTGATTTCTTTCCTATGTTCTCTCATTCCAGTGTTGTCTCCCTTTGTGATTTCTTTATTGTTTCTATTTCTGTTTTTAATTCCTGATTGGTTTTGTTCATTTGTTTGATTGTGTTTTCTTGTAATTCTGCCTGTTTGATTGTGTTTTCCTGTAATTCTTTACGGGATTTTTGTGAGTCCTCTTGAAGGGTTTCAAGTTGTTTATCTGTATTCTCTTGTATTTCTTTAAAGGAATTATTCATTTCCTTTTCAAAATCTTCTATCATCCTCTTGAGATGTGATTTTTAGTCTGAGTCTTCCTTTTTTGGTGTGTTGGTTTATCCAGGGTTTGCTGTGGTGGGAGAGCTGGGTTCTGATGATGCCAAGTAGTCTTGGTTTCTGATCCTTGTGTTCTTGCATTTGCCTTTTGCCATATGGTTATCTCTGATGTTAGCTGGTCTTACTCTCTCTGAGTGTGGCTTGTCTTTCCTGCAAGTCTAGGTGTCAATACTTCTTGAAGGCCATTTCTCTCTGAGAGGAATTTTGGTTTGGATAGTTGGTTCAGTGTCAGCTCTGGGGTGCAGACAGAAACAAGAAGGATCTAATCCTCATGTGACCATTGTTTCCTGTGTCCTGATGGCTCTGCAAAGGTTCCTCTTTGTCCAGTGATTTTGAAAAGAATTGGTGGTCTTGCCTGTGCTTAAAGGGGTGTCAGCACTCCTGGTGTACCAAATCTCTCCTGGCACTATTTCAGTATGAAGCCCTGTGACACACGATCTGTTCTCCAGTCACCGATAGAAACCAGATTCCTGTTTCTCATTCCCTGTGTCCTGGTAGGTTTCTCTGAGAAGTCAGACTTGCCCCTACTCCTGGGATGACAACTTTCTTCCAGCACTATTTGGCTATGGAGCCCTGGTGGCCTAGGCAGAGGTCTCCCGCCACAGATGGAAACTGGAAGGCTCTTTCCTCCTGGTTGTTCCTCAGTTCCTGTGTCTGGAGCTCTCCTCTCATTGGCTTTTCCCCATTCCTGGGTGTCTAGCTTTCTCCTGGTGCTGTTTGGCTATGGACCCCTGGTAGACCAGGTAGAGTTCTCCCACCATAGATGGGAACCGGAAAACTGTCATTGTATTCATAAAAGTATAGATTTTAAAGAAAATTTACCCAACTAGGCTGAAAAGTTCTGTCAAACAGAGCTAACAAAACCATCAAACAAAAACAAAACAGAAAATCACAGCCAATTAAAATACAGTGTGGACCTCAGCCCACACATAGTTTTACAAATCATTTCTTGCACATAAAAGTCAGAGTCATTAGTAAACAAAAGAAAGATTGTGAGACCCATAGAGTAAAAATGTTTACTGGAAGAATTTTTATCCTAGCATCCCCTGAAAATACACCAAGTATTTTTAACTCACAAGATTTCTATAGGTGAGCTGAAAAAGAGGATAACTAAATTATATATACTAAAATTATCCTAGAAATTCCAGGAGATATTACATCTTTTGTATCATTTCAAGAACCTAAGAAATGCAAAGAACATGAGGGATAAAGTATTCTATAGAGAAGAACATACCAATTGCTTATCTAACCCAAAATTTTCAGCACTAAACTTGTATAAAGTATAATCTGGTTGTAAAACTGTCTTTACAAATACATTCACACATAAATACATATGTAAAACTATTAAACAGAAGCATGGCATAGACATAAAATCTAGCTGAAAGGGTGAGGGAAGAATGTGAAGTAGAAATTTTTACTAATTTCAAAAAATAAATAAAGCAATTAAAAATATTTTCCTATCCCTCCCTGTCTCCATATTGCAAGAAAGTGGGCTACGGTGTGACACTGCTTTCTTATTCAGAATGTCATACCCAGGCTGTCCCCTCATAGGCTACCTTCCTTTCCCTGGCTATCCGCTTGCAGGTCAGAAGTCCTTGTCCTTCCCTGCGGGTCAGTATCCATATCCTTGTGGCTTTCCACCAATGGGAGGAGGTGCTTACCCACCAGTACCAAGTGGTGGCTACCCAGGAGCGGGTAGCGATCCCACACCTGGAGGTTATCCAGTCCCTGAGGGCTAACCTCGAACCCTAAATCCAGGGTGTGCTCTGGCCTATCCTGGAGGCCAAGGTTTTGGGGCCCTACCCGGTGGAGCAGGCTTTTCTGGTTATCCACAGCCATCTGCACAGTCTTATGGTGGTGGACCAGCTAAGTTCCAGTACCAGGTGGCTTTCCTGGAGGACAGTTGCCTGGAGGACAGTACCCTGGAGGACACACTCTCTAACCTGGCCAGCCTGCTGCAATGACTCAGGGCACCCAAGGAACAATCTGCCCAGTCTCCAACTCTGATTCTATGAGAGATGTAGAAATTCTCTGCAAAGCAATGAAAGGTTTTAGAACAGATGAGCAAGCAATTGTGAATGTTGTGTCTAATCGTTCCAATGACCAGAGGCAACAGATTAAAGCAGCTTTTAAGACCATGAATGGCAAGGATTTAATTAAAGATCGTGTGTCAGAGTAGAGTGGAAATGTGGAAAAGTTAATCCATTCCCTGTTCATGCCTTCTACATACTATGATGCCTGGAGTTTATGGAAGGCAATGCGTGAGAGCAGGAACTCAAGAATGTGTATTGATAGAGAATTTTGTGCACAAGAACAAATCAAGAAATTCAAGACATTGTTAGATGTTATCAATTAGAATTTGGATGAGAGCTTGAGAAGGACAGTAGGTCAGATACCTCAGGACATTTTGAATGTCACCTCGTGTACATGTGCCAGGGAAACCTTGACGAGAGTCAGAGCATAAACCACCAGATGGCTCAGGAAGATGCTCAGTGTCTCTATCAGGCTGGGGAGGGGAAGCTAGGGACAAATGAATCCTGTCTCAACATTATCCATGCCACCAGAAGCTTCACTCAGCTGAAAGCCACCATGGAGGCTTATTACAGGATGGCTAATCGAGATTTGCTAAGCAGTGTAAGCTGAAAAAATTCTGGATATGTTGAAAGTGGTTTGAAGATCATCTTGCAGTGCTCTCTCAACCGCCCTGCCTTCTTTCCTGAATGACTCTATTATTCCATGAAATATGTTAGCACAAATCACTCCACCCTGGTCAGGATTGTGGTCACTCAAAGTTAGATTAACCTTGTTGAGATAAAACAGATGTACACCCAGATGTATCAGAAAACCCTAAGCACAATGATCGCAAGTGACACCAGTGGTGATTATAGGAAGCTGCTCCTGGACATTGCTGACAAGTGAGAGGAATTTTTTTTTTTTAATGGTAATAGACTGTTTATTGACAACCATTATTATAATTTTTTTAATTTTCATATTTTATTTACATTTCAAATGTTTTCCCCTTTCCTGATCTCCCCTTTGGAACCTCACTATTCCCTCCCCCTCCCCTGCTTATATGGGGGTATTCCACCACCCGCCCACTCTTGTCTTTCCTCCTTGGCATTCCCCTATATTGGGGCATCTAACACCCTCCGGCCCATGCCTTAATTTTAATGTTAGTTTTTTTTTCTTTCTGTATGGAATCAGTGTAAAAACCATATCAGTGACATAGTAATGTAATATTTGTAAAGCTTCACTTTCACTGCTTTTATTTTAATCTTGATTTCAAATTGAATAAAAGTCACAGTAATATCTAATTCTATGATGTTAAAAAAATATTTTCCTAAGTAGAAGTAGAAACAATGTCTACCTCTCTACCTAAACTCTCCAAAAGAAAGATAACAGAATATTGCTAAGGTTCTTGCTTAAATACAAGGAACTTATTGTGTCAACTTACAAAACATTAGTGATTGGCTACTTAATGTGTATTTGACTAAGTGTGTATTTGACTAAGAGACAGCACCAGAAAAAATATTTACATAGAAAGGATGGCGCCTCTCTCATCTCCATTGATAGAGATATTTATTTTTATATTTCCTTGGCCTGAATTTTCAACAGTCACCAAAAGCCACCTTTAGTTAATTCACAGTTTCACAGAAGTGTAACAGAATATGGATACTCAAGTGCTGTCTCCTGATGCTTTCTGCCATTTAATGAGTGGAAGCTAGCCACAATTTCAGCTAGGATATCTGTTTTCCAAATAATTTCCCCAAGCTAGCAAGAGAGCCCAAACATTGGACAGTGCTACATCCATGTTTGACAATTCTCTACTCCCTGTATGTTACTGAAACTTGAAGCATTTTATTTTTCATTAATCTTTCTCTGAAAGAGGACTAATAGGACCCAAAGTGAGAATGTTTCACTCCCACTAGGGAAAAAGAAGAAACCAGAATGCAGAGGGAGGTATGGATTTGAGTGGGAGAGGGGAACAGTAGGATCAGAGGAAAAGGGGAACAAGTCAGGTATCAGGGTATAAGGAGTGAAATGCCTTGGGCCCCAGAATGAATAGAAGTATATAACCTTAGGAGGTGCGAGGACACCCTAGAATGTTTCAGGGACCACAGATGTGAGAAAATCTCAAGATTCAAAGGGAGAGACCTTAGATGAATTGCTCAAAGGTAGAGGGAAAGAACTTTTAGGGTCCATCTCCAGGAGAAAACAGGGCATCAAATGAAAGGATGGGGTTGCCATCCCACAGTCAGAAACACTGACTTGGAATTGTCTTTGTCTAAAAAATTGCAGAGAAAAATGTGGAGAAGTGACTGAAGGAAAGAAGGTCTAATGACAAGCCCAAATAAGAATATATCTCAAGGGGAGGCTCCAAAGCCTAAATCTATTACTGATGCTATGATGTGCTTACAGACAGGAGCCTGGAATGGCTGCCCTCCAAAAGGCCCAATGAACAGCTGACTGAGACAGAAGCAGATACTTACACCCAACCAATGGACAGAAGCCCAGTACCACTGTGGGCAAATTAGCTAAAGGGTGAAAGAAGCTCAGGAGGATGGTGACCCCATAAAAAGGCAACAGTCTCAACTAATCCAGATTTCTGAGTTCTCTCAGACACTGAGCAACCAATCCTGCAGCATACTCTAGCTGGTACAAGGCCCCCTACATCTTCACAGCAGAGGACTTCCTGATCTGGTCTCAGTGAGAAAAGAAGCATCTAATACTTGAGAGACTTGAGACCCCAGGGAATTAGGGAATTAGGAATGGCAGGTGTGGGAGGTATATATGAGAGTGTGGGTATATCCTCTTGGAAATGGAACAGTCAAAGGACAGAACAGGATGGGGATAATGACTGGAATAAAAAAAAAGAATTAAAGATGATAATGATAATAATAATAAAGCACAGAGGTCACTTTCTACTATGAAACTGAAGTTAGGAAAATGATAAGTATTAAAAACTGCAAAACTGCAGTAATTACAAAGTACTCACATGCTAGAACCTGGTGCTTCTCCAGCCTTGTTTCAACAACTCAGCTCAAAAAGCCATGACATTACCTGCCAAATATGACACATTATCACTGTTGTCATGAGTTTCATACACTTTATAAAACCTATGAAATCTCCCCTCCCCTATTTATTTCTTTAGCATTAATGTTCTGAGACAGGTTATCTGACTGTCCCCAGGTATGTAAGGATATTTGTTTTGCTCGATTTTATCATCTACAAAATTTTAATCCAAATTCTAGAGCCCAATTTTTCAGCTATTGCTTCCCTCTCCCTATATTCCCCACATAAAAGCACTTCTCTCTGGCTCCTGCAGCCTACTATGCCTTAGGCCATCATACTAAAAATGGGCATTTCCCTGTACTTCTACTATCTCCCCAAAATCTATCATTTTGGCTTTCCAGGAGCCTTCATTTCCACCTTCAGCAACATGAGACTCTTTCCTTTGCATCCTTCTCCTGATAGCTGCTTGCTACATGTCTCCTTGTGCCTTCCTAGGCTAATACTTTTTGAATCTCCCTGCCTCACCACTAACATCTACGTGCTATCTGTTCTATCTGCAGGTCCTCTATAATCTCATAGCTTCTACAATATTGGAATTCAGGTGGAGGTCCTACTCATTCTTCCTCGTGCCTTATATGCTTCTCTCCTTGTCTATACCCAATAGTCTCTTTTGCTGCTAGAGCCTACTATCCTGTTATTATCTATCATGTGGTAAACTTTCTAAGACTATGGCCTTCTACTCAAGCCTGGGTCTCTCTACAAAATACACTTATTGGACCCATGTCCCTTGAAATCTCCTGGCCCTCATTCACTAGAATGTGTAGTCCTACAGTTTCAGCTTTCATCTCCTTCTTAGAACTTATTAGAGTATATTTCCATAGAGTTTCCTATCTCTACTGCCAGGGATTAGATTTAATTATTACAGCTTGGAAGCATTATAAATTAGTGTCAAAAAATTGGTGCAGTTTTCCATACTCTTAAAGATTGTAGTGACTTCTGCCACTAAGAAACCAAATGATCCCAAAGTCTCTTATTTTGAACATTCTACTGCTTTAATAAAACTTCTATGTCTCTTATTTCCTTGTATTCTACTCTCGAAACATCTCTTAATACTTTTCTGTAAACTCTATCTCTATTTTTAAATTTAATGCCTGTGGTTTAAAATGTATAAACTGTGTAAGAAAATTTGTCTTTAAAATTATAACTTAAGGAATATATATATATATATATATATATATATATACATATATACACACATACATATATATATGTGTGTGTGTGTGTGTGTGTGTGTGTGTGTGTGTGTATGGAAATTTTAATTTGCTATAACATATTATATATGTTTCCAGACTTATTTAGGATGAATTCGTGTGTGTGTGTGTGTGTGTGTGTGTGTGTTTGCATGTATATAATTTAGATTTAACACTGTATGTGTGTAAAATGTATATATATATATATATATATATATATATATATATACACACACACACACATATTGCTTATATTATGTTGAAAACTATAGATCTACTGGGAAAACACGCTTTGTGAAATAACAACCATATAGTTCCCCACTATCTTGTCTGATGTCCTCATTAAGAAGTAAGCAGCCACATGGCTGTCAGCAATCTTTACTAAGGTTACACTTTATATACAATGTGAATTAACATCCATCTTCAGAGGACAATTTAGCATGAAAAAAATGTAAAACTTCTTAGACCTAATCAACACTTTGGTTATCATTGTTTCTTCTTTTAAACTAAAAAAGCAACATGTCAAGAAAAATATTTTGGATTGATTTGTACTTTTGAATGATGACCAGAATTTAAGGTTTATTTGCTACAATCAAGTCTGGTTTATAGTATAGTAGATTTGATGATAAAGGGCACAAAGACGGTATCCAAATTAACAAAATCAGAAATGAAAAGGGAGACATAACAACAGAAAACTATTACATCTAAAAATCATCAGATCCTACTACAAGAGCTTATACTAAAATAACTAAAAAAGTTGGATGAAATGGACAATTTTATAGGCAGATATCAGGAACTAAAGTTAAATCAGGATCATATAAATTATGTAAACAGTTTGATAGCACCTAAAGAAAAAGCAGCAGGCATTAGAAGTCTCCCAACAACAACAACAACAAAAAACCAAAAAAACCCCAAACAAACAAAAAAAAAAAACCACCCAGGACCAGTTAGGTTTAGTTTAGAAATCTATCAGAACTTCAAAGACGACATAATAACAATATTCTTCAAGTTACTCCACAAAATAGAAACAGAAGGAACACTACTCAATGAAGTCTGAAACCACAATTTGGATCATACCTAAACCACACAAAGACCCAACAAAGAAAGAGGACATCAGTCCAATTTTCCTTGTGAACTGCAATGCACAAATACTCAATAAAATTTCTGCAACCAGAATCCAAGAACACATCAAAATGATCATCCATCATCATCAAGTAGGCTTCATCCCAGGAATGCAATGATTGTTCAATATATCGAAATCCATCAACATAATCCACTATAGAAACAAACTCAAAGGGAAAAAAGAGCACATGATCATTTCATTAGATCCTGAGAAAGCATTTGACAAAATTCAACAACCATTCATGATAACTCTTAGAAAGATCAGGAAATCAAGGCCAGTATCTAAAGGTAGTAAAAGCAGTATACAGCAAACCAATAGCCAACATCAAACTAAACCGAGAGAAACTTCATTCTCACTAAAATCAGGCAGTAGACAACACTGCCCTCTCTCTCCCTACCTATTCAATATAGTACTCAAAGTCCTATTCAGAGCAATGAGACAACAAAAGGAGGTCAAGGGGATTTCAATTGGAGAGGAAGAAGTCAAACAGTCATTATTTACAGAGGACATGATAGTATACTTAAGTATTCTACCACAGAACTCTTAAAGCTGATAAACAACTTCAGCAAAGTGGCAGGATATAAATTTAACTCAAACAAATCAGTAGCCTTCCTTTACTCAAAGGATCAAAAGGCTGAGAAAGAAATTAAGAAGATGACACCCTTCACAATAGTAAAAAGTAATATAAAATCCCTTGGTGTGACTCTAATCAAGCAAGTGAAATATCTGTATGACAAGAACTTCAAGTCTCTGAAGAAAGAAATAGAAGAAGATCTCAGAAGAAGGAAAGATCCGCCATGCTCATGGATTTGCAGGATTAATATAGTAATAATGTCCATCTTGCTGAAAGCAATCTACATATTCAATGTAATGTTCATCTTGCTGAAAGCAATCTACATATTCAATGTAATCCCCATCAAAATTCCAATTCAATTCTTCATAGACTTAGATAGAGCAATTTATAAATTCATTTGGAATAACAAAAAACCAAAGTTACTGAAAACTATTCTCAACAAATAAAGAAATTCTGGGGTAATCACCATCCCTAACCTCAAGCTGTATTGCAGAGCAATAGAGATAAAAACTGCATGGTATTTGTACAGAGACAGACAAGTAGATTAATGGAACAGAATAGAAGACCAAGAAATGAACCCATACACCTATGGTCAGTTGTTCTTTGACAAAAGAGCTAAAAACATCCAGTGGAAAAATGATAGCATTTTCAACAAATGATGCTAGTTCATCTGGCAGTCAGCAAGTAGAAGAATGCAAATCAATACATTCTTATCACTTTATACAAAGCTCAAGTCCAAGTGTCTCAATCACCTCCACATAAAACCAGATATACTTAAACTAATAGAAGAGAAACTGTCGAAGAGCCTTGAACACATTTACTCAGGAGAAAATTTCCTGAACAGAACACAAATGGCTTATGCTCTAAGATCAACAATAGACACATGGTATCTCATCACATTGCAAATGTTCTGTAAGGCAAAGGAAACTATGAATAGGACAAAATGGCAACCCACAGATTTGGGAAAGATCTTTACCAATCCTATATCAGATAGAGGGTTAATATATAATATATGCAAAGAACTTAAGAAGTTAGACTCCAGAGAACCAAATAACATATTAAAAATGGGTTACAGTGCTAAACAAAGAATCCTCTCATGAGGAATAATGAATGGCTGAGAAGTACCTAAAGTTCAACATCCTTAGTAATTATGTCATTATGGAAATGCAATTAAAGACAACCGTTAGATTCCACCTCACACTAATTATAATGGCTAAGTTCAAAAACTCAGGTGATAGTAGATGCTGGTGAGTATGTGGAGAAAGAGGAACATTCCTCCATTGTTGGTGGTATTGCAAGCTGGTAAAACCACTCTGGTAATCAGTGTGATGGTTCCTCAGAAAACAGAACATAGTACTACCTGACCAACTATAGCATCCCTGGGCATATACCCAGAATATGAACCAACATATATCAAGAAAACTGGCTCCACTATATTTATACCTATCTTAGTTATAATAGCCAGAAGCTGTAAACAACCCAGATGTCCTTCAACAGAGGAATGAATAAAAAAATGTGGTGCTTTAAACAATGGAGTACTACTTAGCTATTAAAAACAATGACTTCATGAAATTCTTAAGCAAATGGATGGAACTAGAAAATATCATCCTGAGTGAGATAACCCAGTCACAAAAGAACTGACATGGTATTCACTCACTGATAAGAGGATATTAGCCCAAAAGTTTGGAATACCCAAGATACAATTCACAAACCATATGAAGCTCAAGAAGAAGGAAACCAAAGTGTGGATGCTTCAGCCCTTCTTAGATGGGAGAACAAAATCATCATGGGAGGAAATGCAGAGGCAAAATGTGGAGCAGAGTCTGAAGGAAAGGCCATGCAAAGAATGTCCCACCTGGGGATCCATCCCATATACAGACACCAAACTCAGGCACAATTGTGGATTCCAATAAGTGCTTGCTGACAGAAGCTCTATATAGTTGTCTCCTGAGAGGCTTTTTTAGAACCTGGAAAATACAGAGGTGGATGCTTGCAGTCAAACACTGGAGTGAGCATTGGGTCTCCAAAAGAGGAGTTAGAGAAAGGACTGAAGGGGCTGAGGGGGTTTGCAAACCATAGGAAGAACAATAGTATCAACCAACCAGATCCCTTCACCCACCCCCCTCCCCCAGAGTTCCCATGAACTAAACTACCAAAGAAAGAGGGTCCCAGTGCTCCAGCCATATATGTGCCAGAGGATGGCCATTTTGGACATCAATGGGAGTAGAGGCCCTTGACCTGGGAAAGCTCAAGACCCCATTGTAGGGTCTTGGCATCAGCACCTCCAAAAACATCTAGGTGACAGCATTCTGCACACCTGTTGCCAACGCAACAGCCACCATATACCCAGAATTCACTTGGCCCACCTCCCCCCTTTACCTGTGACTATGTCACTATCCATAAATAGAAGAAAGACCTCTCTGATCTCTCTCTCTCTCTCTTTCCCTCTTCTTGTTTTGCCACCACATTGCTCTTCTCTCTCTCAATAAACCCCACATAAAACTGTTTGGCCTGGTGTAGTCTTCCTGGAGATGTATTACCATCACAACTTTGGTGCTGAAGTCTTCAGGAATTGCTATGCACGTTGTTGTAGTGTCCAGGTGGCTATTGCTGCCTGAAGTAATCATGAAGCTTCCACTGGCACTGGAGGACCAACATCATGTGGAATGCTGCCACCATCATAACCGGCTTTGGCCACTGCTAGACCATCTGCTAGAACCCGCTGTAATCCACTGTGTGGATTTCCATAGCTGCTGCAGACCATTGCTGCCACTGCTGCTGCTGTGAGACTCACAGACTTCTACCTTGTGAGCTGTGCTACTGTGGTCCAACATATGGAGCTAGCATCTGGCCACACCAACCACATGGTTTCACACTTCCTGCTATCCAACTGCAGAAGTCTTCAAACACACACCAGCATATTGATTGGCAAGGAGTTTCTCCAATTGGCAAGAGGGACCCTACATGCCCAGATAGCACCTGGCAAGCCTCTTCTGGGTTGCAGGGTTGGTGTTTCAATGTCCCAGTCCTTATGAAAGGCCTCCTGGCTGACATACGAGTTAAGACTTAGACCCTTGGGAGACCTCCCTTCTTGAAAGAAGTTCATAAATCTCTCAAGCTCTTGCAGCCAGTTTAAGTTCCTAGTACCAGGTTGAATTGATTTCTGCAAATTTCTAGGAAATTATTGACCATAGTCCCTAGTTATTCACATGACAACCTGAATTTCTAGCTTGGCTATACACTGATCCATTGCTGAGAACTTCTTGGGACACTGCCATGAATAGTTCAGTAACATCCCAGCACACAATGGACACTAAACAGTCTTTGAATGTATCCACAGGAACCCCACTAGGATGTCTCTTGGAAAATCTCAAATCTCTGAAATTAATGCTCAATTTCAGGCCCTCAAAATTGATACACCTCTGCAATAAGGTCTGGGTTCAATACCCTTTAGATAATAGTTCCAAATGGCCAGCTAATAGCACACTAGACATGATCATTTTAAGAGATCTCCGTACATACTGCCAACAGTCAGATAAATGGAAAGAAGTCCCATATAGCCAAGCATTCATCTATCTCCACTCTCAGCCCTCCATTTTATCTGTTTGTTCTCTATGCTAAATTCTCATAGCCATGAAACCTACTCAACCACCACTAGATGTCTCTGCAACCCTAGCCTCCCTTCCACTGCAGACCAAATTTCACACTGCCGAAAACCCAAACTGCTACCTCAGTTTATCCTTCTCACCAAAATACCCCAAGGCCTACTAGCTCAATCTCTCAAAACACTTCCCCTCCTTCTGTGCCAACTGCAAGTCACTCCAATCACCCTGCATTGGAGCTGACCTTCATTCCTCCTATCATTTGTTCTAAGGCCATGGCCAACCCCCAAATTCCTTCTCCTCCAGAGACACCTGACCCAGCACCCTGGTCCTTCCTCTAAGGGAAGTTGCTGGGGTGGTTGGTCTTCTCAGAGTATATGTTTCTTTCTTGTTGAGTGAATTTTCTCAAATAGAAAGTAGACTGGGTTCCTATACCTCTAACTCTTCTGTCTTTATTAAGGAATTCCAGTACATCACTCAGTCATATAGCTTGACTTTCCATGATGTTCATAATATTCTTACTAATAATTTTGTTCCTGATAAATGCTGGTGACTTTAGGAAGAGGCAAAAATGCACACAAGATGAAATTCTCCGAACAGATGGAACATATTCAATTAGATCTGAAGCAGTGCCTGACCAGGATACTCGATAGAATTACTATTCCACAGGTGGTATCTTAGCCAGAAACAGGTTAATTACATGCCTCCTGGCCAGCCTAAGAAAGGCATCCTCAAGCCAGTAAATTTTGAAAAGCTCCATGAAATTGTCAAGGACAAACAGAAGAAGCCATCTCAATTTTTAGAATACCTGACAAAGGCTTTATTGAAATACACTAATCTGGACCCTGAAAACCCAGTAGATAAGCAACTTATGATGACTTATTTTTTTTCCTAGAGCTACCCTAAAATAAAAGCTAAACTTAAGTGCTTTGAGAAGGGACCCCTAACTCCATAAGCAGATGTCTTGGCACTGGCCTTTAAGGTGTACCATGAGAGGAATGAGAAATCTGAAAACAAAAATACCACATGAGGGCAAAGGCTGTCTGACCAGCCTCAGCTGCTAACCTAGACTCCTAGTCTTCTAAGGCTCAGAGACTACCAGTTCCCTGCTATAGATGTGGTCAACAAAGGTCGCTGGGCGAGGGCTTTCCCCCGATCCTTGCAAGCCAAAGGGACCATGTCCTAGGTATCATCAGGAGGGATATTGTGCTGTCAATTGCCATCACATTGCACAAAACAGTGGGACATTACTCCCAGGTAACCCTCCAGTCAACCTCCTAGGCTTGGCTATAGATGACTGACGGGGCTCAAGCTCTCTTGACCCAACCATGCCTATCACTAGCAGGGAGCCCTGGGTAGCCATCATAGTATGTGGGTAGCCCATTTCCATTCTCTTGGGCACCGGGGCCATTTACTCAGTCCTGATGAAGTTTTGGGGACCCACTTCACCTTCGTGTTTTCCTATCATCAGAGTAGGAGGACAACCTTATTTCCCTCATCAGACCCCACCACTTAGTTGCATTTTTAGGGATGCATTTTTGGTAGTGCCAACATGTCCTGTCCCCTTAGTGGGAAGCGATCTATTAGCTATTTTGGAAGCTTCTATTTTCTTTGCTCTCCCTATTTGCCTAAACCAAAGCTTGCCAGCAGATCCTCTGCTCCTTCATCTAGCCAGTCAACCTCTGAACACTAACAAGTTGTTTCCTTTACCAGATTCTCAGGTGGACCCCTGAGTTTGGGATATCTAGAAACTCTCTGTTGCTCAACATCATTCCCCTGTTGTCATCCAGTTACTGGACTCTCCCAGGTACATCACCCAAGCTCAATACCTGCTCTTTCTCCAGTGGCTCAGGGGACTTAAACCTATCATTTCTGACCTCTTAAGGTAAAAACTCCTTCGCCCAACCTCTTCCCCCTTTAACACACCTATACTAGCAGGTAAGAAACCTAATGATACCTATCAACCGGTTTATGACTCTCTTAGTTTCACTGCTGTGAACAGACACCATGACCACAATAAGTTTTAGGAAGAACAACATTTAATTGGGGCTGGCTTACAGGTTCAGAGATTCAGTCATTAAGGTGGAAGCATGGCAGCATCCAGGAGTTCATGGTGTAGGAGGAGCTGAGGTTTCTTCATCTTCATTCAAAGGATGCCAGGAACAGACTGGACATCCTCAGGCAGCTAGGAGGAAGATCTCCAAGCCCACCCCCACAGTGACTCACTTTCTACAACAAGGCCACCCCTTCTAATAGTGTCACTCCCTGAGACACACATATGTAAACCATCACAAACATGTTAGACACATTAACTCTGCAGTGGTCCCCCTCCATCCTGTTGTGGCTAACCCTTACACTCTTCTTTCCACTATCCCCTCAGGAACTTCCCATTTCTTAGTCCTGGATCTCAAGGATGCATATTTCTCTATCCCTCTTGACACCCAGTCACAGAACATATTTGCTTTTGCCTGGATAGATCTTGACATCTATTTTTCTATTCAACTTACCTGGACTGTTCAACCTCAGGAATTCTGGGACAGCCCAAAGATATTTGGCCAGGAACCTGGCTTCTGACTGACTCTTTAACTTTCCCTAAATCTAAGATTGTACTTTACATAAATGTAGCCCTTCTCTTGAGATTAGCCAAGCTGACACCTCTGTTCTTCTAAATTTCCTTTCCAGTCAAGGCTACAGGGTCTCATCTCCTACAGTCCAACTATCAACTTCTCATGTCACCTATTTGGAACTAACAATTACCCCAACGCACAAGGCTACTACCATAGATAGAAAGAATCTGATTCACTGTCTAGCTGTTCCTTCTACAAAAGAAGAAATTTTATCATTCCTAGGAATGGCTAAGTATTTATATATCTGGGTTCCTTTTTTTCTCCTCCTTTCTCTCCCCTCATATGAAGCAGATTAGGCCCTTTTCCGAACCTCTTCTGAACCTCTTCTCAAACTTGTTACCAAGCTCTTTCAAAGGCTCCAACAGGCTCTCCTTAAGGCCCCAGCCTTACATCTCCCTGACCTGACTCATCCTTTTTCCCTCTATGTAACTGAAAAGTAGGGATTTGCCCTTGGAGTCTTAGGTCACCAACTGGGACCTTCTTTTGCACCCATAGCATACTTGTCAAACCAAACCAAACCAAACAAAATGAACAAAGAGAAAAACCCACCTAGATCTAAGCATCCATGGATGGGCACTTTGCATTTTTGCCTTAGCAGCTGCTGAACTCCTTATTCGAGAGTCAAAATACTACCCTTGGAGTCACCTATAACTCTCCTCTCTCCTCATAATCTGTCACAGATTGTAACCTACAAAGACTTACACACTCTATCTCCCTTCAGGGTTCTTTCTCTTCAGGTAGCTCTAATACAAGACTCCATATTCACCTTCCAATCATGTCCACCTCTTAATATTCCCATTCTTCTTCTTCAACCTAATACTAACCACTCCCTATCTCACTCCTGCACCAAAACTTTAGAAGAACTATTACCTCGTCCTTCACACATACAAGAATGCACATTGCCTCAAGCCATCTATACCTGGTATACAGATGGAAGCTCCTTTCTGTATGAAGGGGCCAGAAAAGCTGGCTATACCATAGTGCCAGACACTGAGGTGGTGGAAGCACAGGCTCTTCTTAATCACACCACTAATCAACAGGCTGAACTAATAGCCCTTACCAGTGCCTTTCAACTGGCACAGGGACAATCCCTCAACATTACAGATTCCAAATATGCTTCCCATATCCTCTTGTCCCATGCTGCTATCTGGAAGGAGCTCTGGTTACTTGCCACAAAAGGAGGATCAGTAACTAATGCAAACCTTACTATGGCCATGATAAAGGCCTCACATCTCCCCACAGATATTGGGATTGTCCACTGCAGATCCCACCAGACAAATGACTCTATTGTCTCCAAGGGAAACAACCAAGCTGATGAAGCAGCTAGAGCTGCAGGCCTTAGGGGCCTGGACTCATCTCAACCCACAACCCCACCTTCACCCCTTGATAATCGCCAAACTCTGTCTTATCTACACCAACTCTTTCACCCTAACAGTGAAGCATTGTCTTATTTTGTCAATATCCTCCTACAGCCTACTCATAAGGACTTAAGTTTCTTAAAATCTATCACTGCTTCTTACAAAATCTCTCAGATGTTAGACTCCAACTCAAGGTACTGTAGCACCCTTTTTCCTACCCTTCAGGCTAGAGGTTCCCTTCCTGGAACTGACTGGCAACTTGAATTTACCCACATACCCACGGTCTGATGTGCCAAGTACCTCTTAGTCTTAGTGGACACCTTCTCTGGGTGGGTAAAAGCATTTCCCACAACTAACAAAAGGGCCAAGACAGTCTCTGATCTCCTCTGATAGATCATCCCCCAGTTTGGTGTCCCAGCTTCCCTCCAGTCAGACAATGGTCCTGAATTTACTACTCAGATTTCTCAAATTCTATCTAAGGCCCTAGACATCCCCTGCAATTTTCACATTCCCTACCACCTTCAGTCTTTAGGTAAGGTAGAAAGAACTAACCACTCTTTTAAAACAACTCTTGCTAAGCTGTCATTGAAACTTCACCTGGATTGGGTAAAACTCTTACTTCTGGCTCTTTTCAGGCTACGAGTTCTCCCCAAGTGACCTCCCCTCATCTCACCCTTTGAACTCATTTATGGAATCCTATCCTAACTCCTGGCTTTTCACCTAAATGCTCTCCCTTCAGACCATCTATTTTTTTTTTACCATTACTTTGCCTCCTTTGTTGTCTCCTATGTAACTTTGCTAACCACCATCTATTGCAGCCACACACTGTCGCCTGTCCATTGCTTGTCAACATTGGAGACCAAATCTTTCTATGACCTTCAGATCATCATCCCTCATCCTTCTCTCCCAAATGGCAGGGCCATTTTAAGGTGATTTTCATTACCCCAACAGCTGCTAAACTCGAGGGACTCTTTTATTGAGTCCATGTGTCTGACCTTAAGCCTTTCATCCCTCTACCTTAAAATCACTCTTCTTCATGCATATCTACCCTAACAGCACCATGCTCTGTTAAGCTTGGGAGGATGTTGAAACTACTCACCTTGTCCCAAATCCCAGAATATGGGACCCTGCCCCAGCAGCCAAGCTCAACCTCACTGGATTAAACATGAGTTTCTCATCTCCCTGTTGTACGTTTCCATCCAGGGTAGCCCTTACATCTGGAGATTCAAAGTTCATGAAACCCCCACAGATAACACACAGTCTTTCCAAATAGGGTCTGGAAACTGCTCCATAGCAGGATGCCAGGAACCAATCCAATTGCTATCATCCTTGTATCTGTTATCCCATCTAAATATTATGATCTCTATACTTGCTTTCTCTTTGACCAGACAAAAGATTATTGTAGAAAATGGCCAGATGAATATGGGGGCTGTCCATATTGGTCTTGTCAGATACATAAGCTAGGATCATGGACCAATAAATATTTTTTTCTATCAACACTGCAAGACACTCTTTTTCTACATACAAGGCCCATGGCATTACAGGTTGGAGACAGGAGTTATTAGTAAGCTCTACAATAAAAATCAACCAGAGTCCCTATTAAGTACTTTCCATACCAGAGAAAATATGTCTCAATTGCTGTAATGGCTGTTTTTTCTTGTGTCAACTTGACACAATCTGGAGCTGTCACAGAGAAAGGAGTCTCAATTGAGAAAATGCCTCTGAGATCCAGCTGTAAGGCATTTTCTCAATTAGTGATGAAGGGGGGGGGGCCTTGTGGGTGGTACCATCCCTGGACTGATAGTCTTGGGCTCTATAAGAAAGCCAGCTGAGCAAGCCAGGGGAAGCAAACCAATAAGAAACATCCCTCCATGGCATCTGCAACATCTCCTGTTTCCTGACCTGCTTGAGTTCCAGTCCTAGCTTCCTTTAGAGATGAACAACAATGGGAAATTGTAAGCTGAATAAGCCCATTCCTCCCCAACTTGCTTTTTGGTCATGATGTTTGTGCAGGAATAGAAACCTAAATTAAGACAATTGCCCAAACTTTAGACATTAGAAAATTAGGGGAAGTAATCAAACACTCATCTGAAGTCTTTGCCTCTTTGACACCAACCCTCATAAATTGCACTAACTTGTCATTTTGCCTTTTACTTCAGACCTTGACCTTATTGTACCAACTCCTTAATGTCACCAGGCCTGGTTATGTTAAATATTGTTGGCTATGCATACCCTCTGGAATTAACTCAAAATTGCAATTGCAGCCTCTAGAGTGATACTGCCAAGTAACCTTACCTCAACTTTTGTCAGCTGCCCTGACTCTAATGTTGTCATGACTCCATACCTTACCTCTATCTTTCTCTGTGGCACAGCAAATTGTTCTAAGACCTCCAGGACACATTCTGTAAGAATGCTAAATGCCCTAGATAGCAATAGAACCATAACTCTTGATGTATAATCTCTGCCGCAATGCTCTGCAGTCCAGAACACCTCAATTCTTTGTGGCACTCAGGTATATTTTTGCCTACCTGCCAGCTGGTCAGGAGTTTGCAGATTGGTACTCATTTTCCCTGAACTGGAGGTAATCCAGGGAAATGAGCTCCTGCCAATCCTAGTTGTAGATATGATAGCTGCCCAACATAAGAGAGCAATTCAGGTCATGCCACTCTTGGTCACTACAGAAATAGCCATAGGTATTGGTACTGGAGTTGCAGGGATAACAACTTCCATGACCCAATATGATACATTCACTTCCAAGTTTAAAGCAATCTTCAAGAAATGACTGAAACTGTGCTTACTATCCAGAAACAGGTCAATTCTTTGGCAGCTGTGGTGTTGCAGAACCAATGAGGGTTAGATTTCCTGATTGCTAAAGAAGGTGGTCTTTACCTGTTTCTCCAAGAAGAATACTGTTTCTATATCAACAATCTGGGATAATAAGAAATAAAATTGAGGAGCTACAGTCAGACGTACAGAATTTCAGGGAACATAAGACCTCCAGTTCTGGGATTTTTGAACTGGATACTCCCTTTCGTAACACCTTTTCTTTCTTTTTTGGTTTTTTTGAGACAGGGTTTCTCTGTATAGCCCTGGCTGTCCTGGAACTCACGCTGTAGACCAGGCTGGCCTTGAACTCAGAAATCTGCCTGCCTCTGCTTCCCGAGTACTGGGATTAAAGGCATGCACCACCAAGCCTGGCCTGTAACACCTTCTCTATTCATCCTCCTTGTGTTATTATTTGTTTTCTGCCTCATTAATCTTGTTTCTAAATTCCTTCAATGACAAATACAAAATGATTCTAAGCAAACTATTAATCAGTTCCTATTACAGGATTACTATCCACTGCCCATAGAAGAGCCACTGTCCATAGAGGTACCTGATGTGAACATTTACCAAGTGTACCCCAATGGTGAAAATCAGCTCCACTCCAAAATTGATGATGTCATAATTCCCTTTTCACCATCTGCTTCCCCTTCTTTTTTTCTTCTCTTTATACTAAGTAAAAGGGAGGTATATTGTCATCAGGACCACCAAAACCAGTTGCATCACACCTAGGTGACAGTGTGACCAGCACATTTGTTGCCAAGGCAACAGCCACCATATTCTCAGAATCCACTTGGCCCACCTTCCACCTTTACCTGTGGCCATGTCACTATCCATATATAAAAGGAAGACCCCTGATATCTCTCTCTCTCTCTCTCTCTCTCTCTCTCTCTCTCTCTCCCTCTCTCTCTTTCTCTCTCTCTTTCTCTTCCCCTCTTCTCTTTCTGTGACTACCATGCCCTTCTCTCTCTCTCAATAAACCCCACATGGCCTGGTATAGTCTTTCTGGAGCCATGTGACCATAACAACATAGGGGAATGACAGGACAATGAGGCAGGAGTGGGTGGGTAGATGGGTGAGCACTTTCATAGAAGCAGGGGGAAGAGAAGATGGGGTAAAGAGTTTCTGGAGGGGAAACCAGGAAAGGGGATAACATTTGAAATGTAAAAAATATCCAATTAGGGAAAAAAGAAAGAAAGGAAGAAAGAAAGAAAGAAAGAAAGAAAGAAAGAAAGAAAGATAGATAAAGACCTTGCAGGAAGGCCATTAGGACATCACACTTTTTTTCTGAGAGGGTAGTGGGTATATGTGTGGAAGTAGATATGAGCTGTGGTAGGTGATGAGGAGAAATCTGTTGAGGTTGTGTTAGGATTAGGCTGGGAAGGTCCAGCTGAGAGACTGCTGATTGATCAAGGCCCAAGAAAAGCCTTAAAGGGTTACATCCTCTATATTGAAGTTGAAATGTGTGGTAACACAAGGCTCAGATCTTTTTCAGTTTCAAAAAGGGGTTGGGCTTTTATCAGAAGATCCTTATAAAGCAGGCATGATGTACAGAGGGAAGGATCAGAAAGAAGTGTAAACAAAGCCTGCATACTCAGACCAATTTCCGATGTGTTGGAAATGTTTGAGTCAGTGTATTCTCTTTTAGCCACTGAGACTAAATGTTGAGTTTGTATTTTATCCAGGTCATGAGTCACTAAAAAATGAGCTGGTGACTCTCAATAACATCAATACCTATGAGCTAAAGCTAAGGTAGATATTAGATTAGACATGGGAACAAACAGAGTTGAGGCCTTAGGTTTTGAATGGGAAGATCTCATGGTCAACAACTAAGAGGGGTGGTGTTATATGACCTAGGAAACCTAGTAGAGAACAGTGTTACAAGAAGATTCTCAATCTGGGGTATCCCCTAAATACACTGAGAGACTTTTCAAAAAGAAATATTTAAAAAAACAGAGAAAAGGTATTCCATGTTTTTGAGATGGGAGACCAGAGGGAATAGAGAGGTACTTCTGGCACATCAGAGGGGATTTTGTAGAAATAGTAGACAAAGCAGGAAAATCTAGGTTGACACTTAACCAGTAGATGAGTGGTTACATCAAGCAGATGAGAAAAGATCTGTACAGGAAGACTGGGAGAAGCATTTTGGAAAAGAGATAAGGGTTTCAATACATGGAGAGGAAAGTATCTTAGTATCTAGAGATGCCCAGAGAGGTATAGCGGGCTCCCAAATGCAGAGAGCCAATGGATAGTTGAGGAGAGTTAGATGGTTAGAGAAGGTTACAAAAGAGCATCTGGACCTCAAAATTGGATGCTGGAATTTGGAGCCAAATATGGTGGATTGTGTAAGCTACTGTGGTCAAGAAATCTGTACCCAATAGGGCAAAATATGTAAGTTAGTTCAACTTGGAGAGACTGATTCTCTTAAAGAGGGTATCATTTATGTTTCTCTTGGCTTCTAACCACCAGAAAAACACAGTATGCAAAGTAAAGAAATAAAAATTAGCACCTCTGCTTGTAAAAGGGGGATAGTTTATTCCAAACTGCTAAGCCTATCTGTAGGCAAATCATAAAGAAGCAAATGCAGCACTTGGGAGGCAGAGGCAAGTGGATTTCTAAGTTTGAAGCCAGCCTGCTCTACAGAGTGAGCTCCAGGACAGCCAGGGCTACACAGAGAAACCCTGTCTCGAAAAACAAAACAAACAATAAATGAATAAATAAATAAATAAATAAATAAATAAATAAATAAAAGAAGCAAATGGTACGAGCTGTGTAAAACAAAACAAACCAAACAAACAAATAAAATCAAAAAAGAGTTACATCTTGAAAGAAACTGTAAAAAGTGATTGAGGAGTTTGAAGTGTACAACTGACAGATACTTGGGAATAGTGACTGATGAAATACAGAAGCTATCATAGACATTGACATGGTAATGCTAATGCAAGAACATGAATTGCTTTTTTGGCAGTGCTTAGATTTCTTCTTCTTCTTCTTCTTCTTCTTCTTCTTCTTCTTCTTCTTCTTCTTCTTCTTCTTCTTCTACTTCTTCTTCTTCTTCTCATCTCCTCCTCCTCCTCCTCCTTCTCATTCTCCTTCTTGTCCTCCTCCTGTTCCTCCTCCTTTATCTTCACCTTCATCTTCTCCTCATCCTTCTCCTCCTACTCCTCTTCATCTTTTTTTTAATTTTATTATAAATTCAGCTTTCTGTCCCTGGGGCCAGGGCCTGCTACACCACACCCATGACTCAAGAACGAGCTACACTCTGCTTCCCTGCCTAGTCAAGTCCCAGGTCCCACTCTCCCAAATGCTGCAGCCTGTAAGAGACAAGGTCAGCTCTCCCATTCTCATGACTTTTGGGCCACCTTTCCCAACTGAGGTAATTGGCAACATAATTGGAAATGGGGGTATCACCTCCTTGCCAGAGCCACAACATGACAGACTAGGCTGGGTCAGCCCTCCCATACACATTCCTCCTCCAGCATCACCACTTATATGCCAGTTCAACTGTAATTCCCCGGCAAGTTAGAGTCCAAACTCCCAAGTGCTGCAGCACATAAGAAGTGAGGCCAGCTTTCAAGAACACCAGTAAGCATGAGCCAGTGAAGGGCAGGACCAGTTCTGCCCAGCACCTGGATATCCATGTGGCCCTTGGTGCTCTCAGACCACTAATCCCCCCATGTTTTCAAGTACTAGTATGAGCCACATAATTGACACTGACACCTGCCAATGTATTGCTAAAGATCCAGGCATGTCCTGAGGGGCAGCTTGGGCAGGTACATCACCATGGTCTCAGGAGGTGAGTCTGGCTACTCAAAACAGGCTATTTTAAACCATACTGGCATATCCAGTTCCACTTCATTTAATAACATTCAAACTCTTTCACTTTTCTTTCTCTCTCATCTGTCCACCACACATTTGCCCATTATAACGGTTACAACTGCAGGTAGGTCACACATTTGGTGATTCTGTGGATGTCTTCCCTGTTCTATACTGAATTGCATGCAGGCAAGTGGGGCTATGTGTGTCTTCTGCCCACCCACACAGTACTTCAGAAGTGCAGAAGGCAGGTCTGTGAACATATTTCCCCACCTGCACTATAGCCATAGCAGCTCGAGGTCTCAAGAAGACTATTTTCAATAGAAAGTAAGAACTCTTTCTGAAAAAGCATAAAGACTTGGGATTTTTGTCTCTAAAAGTCTGGTACAAAGACAAATGTGGCTGTACATGCAAGTACCCAGAGTTTTCAGTAAACAGAGGACATTGGAATCATTGAAGCTTATTTGGGTCCCCCAAGCTGCAGCTGCAGAGCAATACATAAGGGATGAGGGCAAGTATGACAGAGAAGGGCACCAGGGATCCTCCTCTGGCCCCAGCGTGCATGTCCCTACACACACTTGCAGAAACAAACAGATAAATAAATACTAATAGAATCTCACTATCAAGAATAAGATATTTTCTCACATACCTGATTAGATACTGTTTTTTTCTAAATGCCACATTTTGAGACAGCAAATTTATTGGGAATAGAAATTATGAAGAATAACTGACAGAAATGATGAAAATGAAGATATAGAAAATTGTATTAATTGACATGGAGTACAGAAACTCCATGATTGTAAACACAAGTGTAGAGAAACATGTTAGCTGATACTACTTGTAACCAATTTATAGGAAATACTTCTTCACTGGAGCCCATGACTTTTCTTGTCACAAGTATTTCTCTAAATGACTCACACCACCTATGATTTTTGCCCCACTGGAATGGTCATTTAATCCAATAAGAATGTTGATTCTCTGTATTAACCACTCAAGCCAATATTACATTAGGTGGCACACTGTGACTTTAAACTTACATTTCTAAACATGTAAAATCCACAATTGCTTCTCTGTTTGAGGCTTAATTTTCTGTAGTATAGTTAATTGTTCCTACTAGGATTTTTGGTGCTACTTCCCGAGAATGGGATTTTTGGGCTTCTTCATGATTTTTTCCAAGTTATACAAATAAATCAATTTCCTCAGTAATGGGAATATTTTCTTAATGCCTGGAAGTCAACTAACAAAGGTGATATCAGCCATTGCAGGTCTAGCCACGTCTAGAGACTTGGTAGCCAACAAATGATAGGAAGTAAACTACTCTTAGCATTGACCTTCATAATTCACAAGCTTCTAAAAGTATGCGCTTTTATCTTTTGTTAATATTTTAATTTTTAAAAAACAAAGATTATTTTAAACTATCCTCATAACTTTCTTAGGTTTCACTTGTGCATCATTCCACATAATTTTTCAAAAATTCTACAGCAAGCCCTGTTCTTTGTTCACTTTGTGAACTAATGTTTTATGCTTTACTCTTCAGGAACACATACAAGTTTCTTAAATGAATCACAAAACCTAAGGAATGTTCAGAGATTATCATCATTCTATTTACATAAAAGAAAGAAAGAAAAAAGAAAGAAAGAAAGAAAGAAAAAGAGAAAGAAAGAAACAAGCACCTCTTTTTAAAGCATAGGCAGAACAATGAGGCAGAAGCATGACCTTTATCCTATAGTTAATAGTAGAACTGCAGAGATGATACATTTGGTGTAATATTTTGAAATTCATCATCATTCTGAGCATGTTTTAAAAATATCACAAATATTGAGACATTAACATCAAATATAATTCAGGTATACTAGAGCATGTATAAATTTGATCTGTTAGCATCAATTTTATCTTACACCTACTAATGTTGACTAAAATAGGATAAGAATGAGGTATTTATTTAATTAGGTGTGAAAAACCCTCAGTCATTCTCTCTGAGCCATTATACTTCCACCTCATAGAGCTTTCTCCTAGAGATCTCACTCATTACTCCATCAGTAGTGGTGAATGTGGCTCTTGCTGTTTGCTTGTTCTTTGTACAAATTTTGCATCTTAGTCATCTTCCCTTACACTATTTCCAGACTAGTTTATACAATTTTGCTTGTCAAGATGAAAGAATTCATTATCCTACTGTAGAGAATGTCCTTTCAAATAGATATTCATTATGCCTATAAGAATTTATATGAGTGTTCCTTAGAAATTTTTCAGTTCTAATAGTAGTAGGGATAGCTTTATGCCTCTCCTTGCTAGAGATCCACATATTTCCTATACAGATGCTATTTGTTAATATTATGAAACTCTGGTAGGATGTCTGTCTGGTACAATGTACTAAGGAAAGTGTAAGATAATATGCAGTTCATGTTGAAAAATGGCACCCTAGTGAACAAATACCACTGGACAATTGTCCATATGATGAACTAACTTGTTTTAGTGTATATAATGGTTCACTAATAATGCCTTAGATTAACATTTTGTCCATCTTTAAATTCTCCAAATGTATCACTAGCATGGAGCTTGACTTTATTTCAAAAGTTTTCTTTAGAAACTCAGATTAAAGACAAATGTTTTCACAGTCAGTTTCTAGTTTTGAAGTTAAATATTTTCGTCTGCTTGTCTTTTATTTATATCCTCCAGATTGCATGTTACACAGATACAATACACGTGATCATCTTAGCCTTATAAAAGTATTTCCAAGTGTATCAATATTCTGTTCTATGAATAGTTTCAGCAAAGCCATTGAATCTTAATCTAGTCTACAGAGTTCAACACAAAATTCAGGTATCATACTGATTCTATATGGTCATGATTTTCATGACACTATTGTCCTTCATATTTGATATCTATGAGGAATTTCTTTGGTCTTGCCAAAGTACATTTAATTGGTCATATGAAACAGACCATAATATGATGATTCCATTTGCACTGTTTAAAGTTATACAGCATTAGTCACATGGTGAGTATTGTGGTTATTTTGCTCAATTTATTTTATTTTAAAACTTTCAGATGGGTCATTTCTTGGTCATTTTCTATAATCCAAAACTTAGACTGTTAGATTTGCTTTGTTTCTTATGTAAAGATTTTTTTTTATTTCCAGCTATTTAGATGTTCAGTTTTCTTATACTAGATTTGCCTCTGAAACCTGATCATAACTGCATCATATGTCTACACAGTACCTTCCTGATTCCCATTGCTCTATGTCAACTAAGGGCATAAGAGACATCCTGCTTTTTCTAGGTCCATTTATAGTTTAAACAAACAAAATAAACAACAATAACTAAGAAGAACTGCAGTTCAATTTCTCTTCTTTTATCCAACTTACCAAATATGTTAGAGGTGAATGCCAAAGATATAACCCCAGCATCCTTTTCTCATTCAATTCCTATTTTATTCCAGCAGTCTCTCTTAGGTCAGTTTCATTGCCTACAAACAGAACTTTCATTACACAGAGATAGAGTTACCTTGACTCTCTAGTTATGCATATTTCCTGTGATGCATTACTTCTAGTGCATAGGCCAAACACTTGTCCATACATCAGGAATGCCAATGGAAAAGTATTGCTGTCCTGTAATTTACCTAGATTAATGTCCTTCCTCAGTTGCCTCAAATAAGTGATTTGTCTCAATGCACATTGAACTGATCATGCCCCAAGACACTGTTCATACCTAAATAGAATAGATAAAAACAAGTATGTAAAAATTTCCTGTTTTAAATCCTCTCCCATAGTTAATGTTGCTTCAGTTGCCCATAACATTTCCTATGTCATGGGATGCATCAATTTTATTCTCAAACTCATTCTCAGTTTCAACATAACCTCACATCTACCAAAAGTACTACTATTTTTTCCATTGGTGAGAGATGTAAATAATGTCAAAAACTCCCCCATTTGATACAAAAAGAGCAAAGCAATATAAAATGTCTAACAATATTTGCTCTTAGGAAAAGAATGAACCTCCTGGTCACATTTGCAAATCATAGGTGATGGTCTACTTACTCGATAGTAATAGATTCAACACAAATGCTGCACAAGAAAGACTTTCCCAAGCAGAAAGTTGAAATATATACCTTTAGAGAACAGTTGGCTGCAAGAGGTTTTCAGGTAAGAGTAAATACTCAGTTAAGTGTGTATTTTGACTCAGATTGTTCTTTTATGTGTGTATGAAAATAGTTATTAAGCTAAACTAGGATGATATTTCACAGTCTGGCACTGCTAAATGTCACAAGATGACAATGTACTGCATAGTGAATACTCTTCTGTAAGGTAGTAATTTGCAGAAATTTCAGGGGAGAAAATCAGAATTGTCAGCCATAGCTGACAGTCAAGTTTGGTCCTCTCAGATTTGTACTGAGTACTTTTAATTTTCCTGTTAGATTAACCAGGAATAGTTATTTCTCAGAAATAGCTGCTACCTCTTAGAGATTCACACCTTTACCTCAGCACAAATTAAAGGACCATTGAACAGAATCTAGTAATATGCACTCACTATTTCTTTCAAACATGGTCAGCAAGTTCCATAGACTCATGGTTGGACTGCATTTGCACCTCTGCTATTTGTTCATGACTGTCCAGTTTAAAAACTAAAATGTGTATTAATATCAATCTTGCCTGTTGTGTGTTACTACACAGTTATGAGGCAGAGAATATAAGATTAGATCAAGTAGCTCCTGACTGTGAAACTTCAACAAGGAAATATGTGAGTCATCATGGAAATGGGTATCTAAATGGGGGTGAAAGCTATAATAGTTCTTATGGTCATCTGGGTACAGCAATCCATGATATGACATATAGATATTTACAATAACAATAATCACCAGTAAGATAACAATAATTTATTACCTTTATAAAAATTCTAACTATATAGACCAGAAGAGTTGTATATGAATGGCAAGTGTTACAAGTAGAAATTAATTGTGAGGAATAGGATAGAAGTGGATCATACAAACATAGGAGACCAGACTTTATAAAGGAATAACACCAAGTGCTCACAACAGAGCATTCTGAACACAGAGCTCCAGTGTTTTACCTCTTTTGGTTCTCCTGACCATGTTGAATTGATTGGTTGTCCCTACACTTGAAGTACCTACTCTGTTGCTTATATGAGAAGCTCTGAAAATGATTATTTTATCCAATTTCAATAACATTACCTAATTCTTAATCTTGCCTTTCCAATATAGTAACCATCATTAAAAAAAAGAAAGAAAAAAGAAACACACACACACATATACACACACACCTTTTGATGGCTAAAGACTCTGAGACATTGCCCCATTTTCCCAGTTGAGTGTTCCACAAGAAAACAAAGGTAGATACTCATAATGTAAGTTCAGAGGACCTACTTCAGACTCATAAAACATCTGCTGTAGTCTCATCAGTCTCTGTGAGCTTCTATGAGCCCTGCTAAGTGAATTCTGAGGACTGGGTTCTCATAGTACCCTTATCCACATGTGCTCCTACATGTCTTCATTCCCCCTTTCATGGGGTTTCCCTAGTTTTGCCTGTTTTCAGGATTTTTTTTCCTATTGGGTTACATATGCCAGTCCTCATACCATTGTAGCTTTTTCTGCCAGGTTTTGTTTAGGCTCACTTTTTTCTGAAGAGAAATGGAAGAGGAGTGTATATGAGGATAGAGAATTTCTGGGAGGGACAAGGAGGAGTGGTGGGACTGGAAGCTGCTTTTAGGAGTATAAGTGTTCCCCTTTACTCTTGTTTTTGTCAAATTAACAAAATGTAAGCAAGCAAATACACAATGGGTCAATAATTCACCTCATATATCTAGATTTTATTGATAGTGGAATGCTTTTGGATGTCACTGGAAAATGAAAAAAAAATCTAAATGCCAACATATAACAGGAAAGAAAACCAAGCAGCTAACCTGAAGAAAGAATTTCCCATGTCAATTATATTTTACCAACAATGGAGTGGCTGGAGAACTTAGAAAATAAATGTATATGTAAGACCAAGTGAGACGCAACCATTTCCAACACCCCACCCAAGTATGCTGATATATATATATGTTTTCCTTTTGGTTGTTATTGGCAGGGATTGTATAGGACCAAACTTGGGACTATTGTAAATGTTTCCATATTTTATCAGTCTTGGTGCCATTATCACAAAGCTGAGGCACTGGTTATCTCCTTTAGTTGAAATAAAATGATTTACCCCTAATACTCAGTATTTTAGTGCTGCAGAGAGTACACAAGGCTTCAGATATTTAGTCAGTTTCATCAATCAGTCACATTTTCAGTTATTTTTATTAACATTTTTTTCCTAATGTCTGTACTAAGGCCAGAAGATTCTTTGCATATACAATCAGGAAGATGGGAAGCTGAAGAGGAGAAGGGGCACATGTATAGAGGGGCATCTTCAGGGGTATAACTGTCATCTGCCAGAGAGTCCAGCCAAGCAAACTCTGCTACTGTTCCACTTAGATCCTTTAGAGTTGTTGTATTTTATCTCCTATGTGGTCCCAGGAAATTAAAGGCACAGGTTCTTTTTTTTTTTTTTTTTGGAGAAGAAATGTTTACTTCATCTTACTTTTCTTTTTTTTTTATTTTCATATTTTATTTACATTTCAAATGTTTCAGATCTCCCCTTTGGAACCTCCCCATTCCCTCCGCCTTCCCCCTGTTAATATGGGGATACTCTCCAACCCACCCTCGCAACCACCCACCACCCACCCATTCTCGTCCCTCATCCTTGTCATTCTCCTACATTGGGGGATCTAACACCCTCAGGCCCAAGGGCCTCTCCTTCCCCTGATGGATAACAAGACCCTCCTCTGCCGCATTTGAGGCCAGCACCATGAGTCTCTCCATGTGTATTCTTTAGTTGGTGGATCAGTCTCCAGGAGTATCGGGGGGTCAGGCCAGTTGCTACTGTTGTTTCCTCCCTGGGGCTGCACACTCCATCAGCTCCTTCAGTCTTTTCTCCAAGCCCTCCATTTGGGACATCACACTCAGCCCTACTGTTGTTGTGAAGTGACTCTTGGGTATTTCAAGCTTTTGGACTAATAACCTCTTAACAGTGAGTACATGCCATGTTCATTCTTTTGTGACTGCGTTACCTCACTCAGGATGATATTTTCAAGATCCATCCATTTGTCTATGAATTTCATGAAGTCATTGTTTTTAATAGCTGAATAGTATTCCATTGTGTAAATGTATCACATTTTCTGTATTCATTCCTCTGTGGAGGGACATCTGGGTTGTTTCCAGCTCCTAACTTAAAGGCTCAGGTTCTTAACCATACATCATCACTGTGGTGGTAACACTTTGAGGCAGAAGATCCGTGCCTCTCCTCCTGAGGCCTCATACAAAGCACAAGAAATAGCTTCTTGTAGCCCTGTGATTCTGGACAAATACATCCCCTAAGGGTAGTTATCCCTTAACTATTTTTTATACCAAAACTAAATTATCCCTCCTAACTCATTCAAGTTACCTCTTTTTGATTGTCAGATCATGTCAACCTTGAATTGATTGCAACTAGATATTATTTATTATTGGCCCATGAGAAAACATCAAGACTACTACAGACTAAAGATATTGAAAAATTTGAATAATTCTCTTTTTCCAAAGAGCTTAGACTCATATGTCTTTTCTTAGCTATTCACAGCTCATTGTCCTAAAATCATAGTATAGGATAAGAACAAATTAAGCAAAAGAGTGACTGTCCACTTCAGCCATTCTTGGGTGTATCTAAGGGAGTCTATCCTATACTACTCATCCCTAGGAATTTAGTTCCTTGAGCTTATTTTCTAGGTGTATTCTTGCTCCTTTGATTATTCAGGAGAAATCATCTCACAGCTATAAGAGAACCAATCACACACCTCCATGATCAGAAAAGTTTTGTGTTAATTTTTGCTGGAGGTGAAAACTGACTGGAGTTTCCACATATACTAGTCATGGTGAACTCTGTCTTCTCATGTCAGATGGGGCCTTTGACGATTCAGTACAATCATGACTTTCTACATGATTATCAATCAGGTATTATAACTTGAGTAGAGGTGTTCTAAAATCCTGGATAGGAGTCCCCAAGAGCAGTAATACTGGGAAATCTGATCATCTAGATAAAATCTGAGCTTGCTTATATAGAAGGACAAAATAATGGGCTTTAGGGAGAGCCAAATTAGCAAGCTTTTCCATTGTCAGTTATGGATAGACTGACCCATGTTTAGGATTCTGCTAAGGAAGATTCGGGCTTAATGCCTCAAAATCCCCTGGGTCATCAATTTTTCTTTTTGTTCCTATTTAGAAATGTGGATCAGGGTATTGTCATAGTTGGACCTAGAAATGACATTCAGGAATGAGAATCCTCCATGTTGGTGAGTTTTACCTGTTACCTATGTCTCTGCCAATGTTCTTCACTCTGTCCCTGATGATATAACTACATTAATCTATTGAAAGGAAGGAGAATAAAATTAGGGATGGGCATATACTTAGGATATAAGAGGGAAAAATGGGAAGAAGTATTAAGAAATATTGTCTTTCCCTATTGGCACGCCTATTGCCCTGTAAACTCACAGAAAATCCTGTATAATACATGAAGAGTCATTGATAGATATGCTAATGAGACTACATGACACAATCCCAGCTCTAATGAGACTTTGTGACAAAGTTCCAGTTTTCAGCAGTGAATTGTCTAGCTCATGCTGTTATAAATAAAATTATCTATAAATCCATTACCTTTGTCCACTATTTGATTTTGCCTTTGTTGATACTAAAAGCCTTAGTGTTCTGGGATGGTCTAAGGAAGAGAACTAGAACAGGAAAAAGTTACCTGGATCAGAAAGAAAAGCTTGATCTGTGGCAGGGGACCTCAGCCTGTGCCAAGAACTCCATAGCAAAATAGCACCAGGAGAAAGGTAAACTCCCAGAAGTGTGGACAAGCCCATGATGAGCACCACTACTCAGCGAGACCTGCCCGGGACCCTCAGGACCAAGGGACCAAGGAGCAGCCTGGGACCAAGGAGCAGCCTGGGACAAGAGCCTCCTGGTGTACACCTGTGGCCTATGCCACATGTCTCCATACCCAAATAGTTCAGGGAAAAAACTAGCCTCCCAGAAGTGTGGACAAGCCTGTAAGCAAGGTAAGGTCAGCAACTCTGCTCAGGGGGATCCACCCAGAACCCTTAGGACACAGGGACGGAGGCATGGCCTTCCAGTTTACTTCTGCAGCAGGGGAGATGATCCTGTGACACAGTGCTCCATAACCAAATAGTGCCATGAGAGATCTGGTCACCCAGGAGTGATGAAACATGTTTACGCACAGGCAAGACTACCACTTCTGTTCAAATTCCTATATCAAGAGGGACACTTGCAGAGCCATCAGGTCACAAGAACCAACGCACAGCTGGGGACAGGATCCTTCTTTCTATCTGCACCCCAGAGCTGACACAGTACCACAGCTTTCCAAATCTAACTTTTCTCAGAGAGAGCTGATCTCCAAGGAATACTGATGCAGAGGCTTGCAGGAGGGACAAACCACAGTCAGAGAGAGTAAGACCAGCTAACACCAGAGATAAACAGATGGTGAAAGGCAAGGGCAAGAACATAAGGAACAGAAACCAAGGATACATAGCATCATCAGAACCCAGTTCTCCTACCACATTGAGCCAAGGATACCAGGACACACCAGAAAAGCAAGACTCAGATATTAAAATCACATCTCATAATGATTATAGAAGATTTTAAGAAGGAAATAAATAACTCTCTTAAAGAAATACAAAAGAACACAAGTAAACAGCTAGAAGGCCTTAAACAGGAAACACAAAATTCCCTTCAAAAATTGCAGGAAAACATAATCAAACAGGTGAAGGAAATGAACAAAAACATCCATAATCTAAAAGTGGAATTAAAAACATTAAAGAAATCACAAAGGAAGACAACCCTGCAGTGAGAAACCCTAGGAAAGAGATCAGTAGTCATAGATGCAAGCATTACTAACAGAATAGAAGAGATAGAAAAGAGAATTCCAGATACAGAAGATACAATAGAAAACACTGACACAACAGCCAAAGAAAATGCAAAATGCATTTTCTAACCCAAAACATCCTGGAAATCCAGGATTCAATGAGAAGACCGAACCTAAGAATAATAGGTATAGAAGAGAGAGAAGATTCCCAACTTAAAGGTCCAGTAAATATCTACAGCAAGATTATAGAAGAAAACTTCCCTAACCTAAAGAACGAAATGAACATAAATATTCAAGAAGCCTACAGAACTCCAAATAGATTGGACCAGAAAAAAAAAATTTCTTCCCATCACAATATAGTCAAAACACCAAATGTACAAAACAAGGAAAGAACATTAGAAGCAGAAAGGGAAAAAGGTCAAGTAACATATAAAGGCAGACCTATCAGAATGAACAGAACTTCTCACCAGAGAATATGAAAGCTAGAAGATCCTGGGCAGATCTCTTACAGACCTGAAGAGAACACCACTGCCAGCCCATGCTGCTATACCCAGCAAAACTCTCAATTACCATAGATGGTAAAAACAAGATAATCTACGACAAAACCAAATTTATATAATATGTTTCCACAAACCTAGCCCTACAAAGAATAATAGATGGAAAATACCAACACAAGGAGGGATACTACACACTAGAAAAAACAAGAAGGAATCTTTAAACAAACACAGAAGAAGTCACACAAACATGAGAGTGGATGGGTGGGTGGGTGGTGGAATATCACCATAGTGGCAGGGGGAGGGGGGAGGGACTGGGGAGGTTCCAAAGAGGAGATCTGGAAAGGGGGAAACATTTGAAATTTAAATAAAGTATGAAAAATAAATAAATAAACAGGATCTATACATTTAAAAAAATGACATTGAAAATAACAGGAAGCAACAATCTCCATTTCTTAATATCTCTTAACACCAATGGAATCAATTTCCCAATAAAAATACATAGATTAACAGGCTGGATACATAAACAAAATCCAGTATATTGCTGCATACAGAAAACATACCTCAGAGTTAAAAACAAACACTACCCCAAAGCAAAGGGCTGTAAAACAATTTTCCAGGCAAATGGTCCCAAGAAACAGTCTGGAGTAGCCATTCTAATATCGGATAAAATCAACTTCAACCAAAAGTAACCAGAAAAGATGAGGAAGGACACTTCATCCTCATCAAAGGAAAAGTCTACTAAGAAGAACTCTCAATTCTCCAAATGCAAGGGCACTCACATTAGTAAAAGAAACTTTACTAAAGCTCAAAGCACACATTGAACTTCACATAATAATAGTTGGAGATTTCAATACCCCACTCTCATCAATGAACAGATCATGGAAACCATGAACTAAACTGAGACACAGTGAAACTAACAGAAGTTATGGACCAAATGGAATTTACAGTTATCTATAGAACATTTCATCCTAAATCAAAAGAATATACTTTCTTTTCAGCACCAAATAGTACATTCTCGAAAACTGACCATATAATTTTTCACAAAATGAACCTCAACAGATATAAGAAGATTGAGATAATCCCATGCCACCTATCAGATCACTTCGAATTAAGGCTGGTTTTCAATGGCAACAACAACAACAACAACAGAAAGCCCACATACACATGGAACTTGAACAATGTTCTATTCGATACGCAAGGAAGAAATAAAGACCGAAATTAAAGACTTCCTAGCATTTAATGAAAATGAAAGTACAACATACCCAAAATTATGGGTCACAATGAAAGTGGTGTTAAGAGGAATACTCATAGCTCTGAGTGTTTCAAAAAAAAACTGGAGAGAACATACATTAGCAGCTTAACAGCACACCTGACAGCTCTGGAACAAAAAGAAGCTAATACACCCAAGAGGAGAAGAAGGAAGGAAATAATCAAACTCAGGGTTGAAATTAAGTAGAAACAGAAAGAACTATACAAAGAATTAGCAAAACCAGGAGCTGGTTCTTTGAGAAAATCAACAAGATTTTCTTACCCATACTAACCAGAAGGCACAGAGACAGTATCCAAATTTTAAAAAATCTGAAATGAAAAGATAGCTATAACAACAGATTCTGAGAAAATTCAACAATCATCAGATCCTACTACAAAAGCCTGTACTCAACAAAATTGAAAGATCTAGACGAAATGTACAATTTTCTGGACAGCAAATATCAAAGTTAAGTCAGGATCAGATGAATAATCTAAACAGTCCTTTAATATCAAAAGAAATAGAAGCAATCAGTAAATGTCTCCCAACCAAAAAAAAAAAAAGCCCAAACCAGCTGGGTTTAGTGGAGAATTCTATTAGACCTTCAAAGAAGACCTAATATTGATACTCTTCAATCTATTCCACAAAATAGAAACAGAAGGAACACTACGCAATTCAATCTATGAGGACACAGTTTCACTGATACCAAAATCTCACAAAGACCTAACAAAGAAAGAAAAGTTTAGACAAATACCCTTATGAATAGTGATGCAAAAATACTCAATAAAATTCTCACAAACTGAATACAAGAACACATTAAAATGATCATTCATCTCCATCAAATAGGCTTCATCCCAGGGATGTAGGGGTGGTTAGGGATGGTTCAATACCTGGAAACCCATTAATATAAACAAACTCAGAGAAAAAAAACACATGGTCATTTCATTAGATGATGAAAAAGCATTTGACAAAATTCAATATCCCTTCATGATAAAAGTCTTGAAAAGATCAGGAATTTAAGGCCCATAAATAAACACAATAAAATAGCATACAGGAAAACAGTGGCCAATATCAAACTAAATGGAGAGAAACTTGAAGCAATCCCACTAAAATCATGGACTAGACAAGGCTGCCCTATCTCTCCCTATCTATTCAATATAGTACTTGAAATTCTAGCTAGAGCAATTAGACAACAATAGGAAGTCAAAGGGATACAAATTGGAAAGGAATAAAAAAAAATATCACTATTTGCAGACGATATGATAGTATACTTAACTGACCCCAAAAATTCCACCAGAGACTCTTACAGCTGATAAACAATTTCAGCAAAGTGGTTCGGTATAAAATTAACTCAAAAAAAATCAGTATCCTTTCTATACTTGAAGAATAAACAGGCTGAGAAAGAAATTAAAGAAATGACATCATTTACAATAGTCACAAACAATAGAAAGTGACTTGGTGTGACTCTAACCAAACAATTGAAAGATCTGTAAGGTAAGAACTTCAAGCCTCTGAAGAAAGATATTGAAGAAGACCTCAGAAGATGAAAAGATCTTCCATAAGCATGGATTGGTAGAATTAATATAGTAAAAATAGCCATCCTGCTGAGTGCAATCTACAGATTCAATGCAATCCCCATCAAAATTCCAACTCAGTTCTTCATAGACTTAGAAAGAGCAATTCTCAAATTCATTTGGAATAACAAAAAAAACCAGGTTAGCAAAAACTATTCTCAAAAATAAAAGATCTCTGGGGGAATCAGTATCCCTGACTTCAAGGTGCACTGTAGAGCAGTAGTGATAAAAAATGCATGGTATTGGTACAATGATAGGCTGTTAGATCAATGGAATAGAATTGAAGACCCAGAAATGAACCCATACACTCATGGAACACTTGATATTTGACACAGGAGCTAAAACAATCTAGTTGAAGAAAGACAACATTTTCAACAAATGGTACTCTTTCAACTTTTGGTAAGCATGTAGCAGAATACAAATTGATCCACTCATATAACCCTGTATCTCAAGCCCAAGTGGATCAAGGACCTCCACATAAAACCAGATACACTGAATCTAATAGAAGAGAAAGTGGGGAAACGTCTCAAACACACGGGCACAGTGGTAAAGTTCTTGAATAGAACACCAATGGTTTCAGCTCTAAGAACAAGAATCCTCAAATGGGACGTCATGAAATTGCAAAATTTCTGTAAAGTAAAGGACACACTTTGAATAGGACAAATCAGCAACCAACAGATTGGGAAAAGATCTTTACCAATCCTAAATCCAATAGAGGGCTAATATCCAATACATACAAAGAACACAAGAAGTTAGACTCCAGAGAACCAAATAACCCTATCAAAAAATGGGGAACAGTGCTAAACAGAGAATTCTCAACTGAGGAACCTCGAAGGACTGAGAAGCACCTAAAGAAATGTTCAACATCCTTAGTCATCAGGGAAATAAAAATCAGAACAACCGTGAGATTCCACCTCACACCAGTCAGAATGGCTAAGATCAAAAACACATGTGACAGCAGATGCTGGCGAGAATGTGGAGAAAGTGGAACAGTCTTCCATTGCTCGTGGGATTGTAAACTGGTACAACCACTCTGTAAATCAGTTTGGAAGACCCTTAGAACATTGGACATAATCCTACCTGAGGACCCAGCTATACCACTCCTGGGGATATACCCAGAAGATGGTCCAACATTTAGTAAGAACACATGCTCCAATATGTTCATAGCAGCCATTTTTATAATAGCCAGAATGTGGAAACAACCCAAATATCACTCAACTGAGGAATGGGTACAGAAAATGTGGTCCATTTACACAATGGAATACCACCCAGCTATTAAAAAACAATGACTTCATGAAATTCGCAGGTAAGTGGATGGAACTTGAAAATATTCCCCAGTATAGGATAATGCCAAGGAGGGAAGATGAGAATGTTTGGGTGGGAGGGTGCAGGAATACCCCCATAGATGTTGGGGGAGGGGGAGGTTATAGGGCGTTTCCAAAGGGGAGATCTGGAAAGGGGGAAATATTTGAAATGTAAATAAATTATCAAAAAAAAAAAAAGGAAAGAAAATATCATCCTGAGTAGGTAACTCAGTCAATAATAAGTGGATATTAGCACAAAAGTTTGAAATACCCAAGATTCAATTCACCGCAACTGTTGGACTCATTGTGGGTTCCCAGATCGAGGAGTTGGAGAAGGGACTGTAGTAGATGAGGGAGTTTGTAACCTCATGGAGGGAGCAGCAGTGTCAACTGGCCTGACTCCCCAGTGCTCCCTGAGACTGGACCATCAACCAAATTATACACTTGGAGGAACCCATGGGGCTGGTCACATATGTGGCAGAGGAGGGCCTTGTTGGCCATCTTTGGATGAGAGGACCTTGGCCCTGTGATGTTAGATTCCTCAGTATAGTGGAATGCCAGGGAGGGAAGACAGGAGTGCATTGGTGGGTGAGGAAATAGCTTCATAGAGACATGGGAGGGGGCATGGTATAGGATGCTTCCAAAGGGGAAACTTGGAAAGCGAAAAACACTTGTAATGTAAATAAACATATAAAAAAGTAAAGCTCAGTTAATAAAGTCATGAACAGAATGTCTTCATTTTACTACTGAAGCCTGGACTGAGGCCCAAACTGTAGACTTGTAGAGAATCAACAAATAAAATTGGTAACGTTTTCTGGTTATTCTCTAGTGATTACATCAGTCTGAGTAAGTTTATAAAAATAATCAATATGCAATAGAGTTTAAGAAGCCAAGAAATAAAGAACCTAGGTTAATCATTAGAAATCCTGTTACATTTTACTGATGAACAATAAAACAATAAGGACATTACCATTGTATTTGACACTCTTTTCACAGTATGGTGAAATGAATATAAAGAGCATGTTAGAGAGATATATGTAAGAAAGAGAAAAGGAAATAAGAAATAAGCTTAAAATAGGATATAATTCAGCTTATTAAGTTTTGACTTTGCTTGTTATAATCTCATGTAAAAGATTAATTTTTTCAGACTTCACACTGTTTAATATGTGTAACTACAAGGCTCTGATAGGGAGTAGAGTAAGTTTTCTCCTCCCCGCTTAGCTAAACTTTGTCAAAGATGTCACAAGAGGATGGATTGTTGAGCCTTACAATATAATCTTCTAAAAAAATTTTCTACCATTCTCCTTGTATAATTATGTCTTAGAAATTCTTAGAAATACAAATAAAAATGGCATAATTGATGCATTATGAAATATAAATTAACTCGGTGGCTTTTTAGAAACATTGTTTCCTCTTCTGAGAGCATAAACAGACAATATATCCTCCATGGCTCAGGGAGAAATCAAGTTGCTGTACACTGCAATTGATTGCAATGTTACTTGCTACATCTGTCCTTCTCTGGCCCTTTCCCCTCTTGTTGCTGCTCTCCAGCCTAAAACCTACACACAATCAAGTGAAATAAATGTTTGAATACAGAGAGCTAGGTAAATGGAGTTTCTGTTATATGCTTTGAGAATATTTGCACTGGGTGAATGTAGGATAGAGATTGATATTTCTTGGGGTCTGCAACACTGTTTCAAGGATGCCAATATAACAGTCAGTGACTACATACTTACGTACATATGACTGGAACTAGTTGAACTCAGTAGGTTTAAAAGAAACAAATAGCTGATTGATAGAAACATTGACAGATAGGTAGGTAGGTAGATAGATAAGATAGATGATAGGTAGATAGATAGATAGATAGAGCCACAATGTTGTGTCTCCACAGGCATCTAGCATACTCCATGAATCTGAGGAAATCCAATTTCCTACTGACACAAGCAATAGAAAAAGGAAAAGAGGCACATTATAATAATTAACTGTTTGCTTGAACTTTATGCTAAAGTTTGAGACAAACCGCTCTACAATATTCTAGAGATCAAAATTTTCTTTTATTCCTTGTAAAATACAGAAGGCAGGTAAGATGTAACTCATTTACAAAACTATAAAAAAAGGAATATTAGAGTTTGGTGCCTGGCCAGAAACCTTGGCACTAGCAATGATGCCACGTTGCACTTATAGTCAGGAGCCTAGCATAGTTGTTCTATGAGAGTCTCCAAGAGCAGCTGGCTGAGACTGATACATATATTACAGCAATCCCTTGGAATTAATACAGGGACCCCTATGGATGACTTAGGGGAAGAATCAAAGGACCTGAAGAGGATTGCAAGCCCACAATAAGAATAACAGTATCAACTAAACCAGAGTCCTCAGAACTCCCAGAGACTAAGCCAGCAAACCAAAGAGTATACATGGGCTAGTCCTTGCCCCCAACACATGTAATGTAACAGAAGCCTGCTTTGTCTGACCTCAGTGGGAGAGGATGCTCCTTAACTTGGAGAGACTTCATGCCCTGGGGGAAGTGGGATTTGAAGAGGGGGTAGTGTGAGAGTAGTGGGTGGGTGGGGGAGTACCCTCTCAGAGCCAAAGGGGACCATGGATGGAAGGAAGGACTCTGGGGTAGAGGACTGGGAAAGCGGGGAACATTTAAATAAAAATAAACAAAACAATTTAATTAAAAAAAATTGGTCTGGACATAATTCAGTGTTGTTTTTCTTTTCTACATCTCATTAAAAATTAGGTAAAGGAGTGGTAAGAGTTTTGTTGTTTCATCTATCTATCTATCTATATGTCAAATCACCAACTTCATTTATGCATAAAGTAAGAAACAAATCCTAAAAATATGAAATAATAAATTTATGACAAATTCTGACATAATGTCAACGTATAATAATTAGCATACTACTTAAATAATGGAAATTTCAAAAACTTGTAATAAATTATATACTTTCCATTCAGATATTACTCTGATAAAATAATTTTTAAATCACTTTATGGGCCATTGCCTGGACACTGTCTACTTCTATACAGATCTTATAGTGTACAGGTGGGGTATTATTTAGAAAGAATTCATGATTCTTTGAGCACTTGCATTTCTTAGAGGCCCCCAAAATATTTCAGGTTGTAATAAGAAAGTGGTGAGATGTTTAAGAAACCTGTGTGTGTGTGATTTCATATGAATAGCCATATTAAGACTCTACCTAACATATCATCCCTACTTACATAATATATATTAGGGTTTATGGAATAAGATATTTATGTATTATGTATTTCTCCTTTAAAACTAGATTGTTAAGCTACTCTATGGAATGATATGTTAAAACATGTTTTAGAAAAAATTCTCTTATTTAACAAATCATGTTTAGGTACTTAATGTTTAAAAAAACTTATATAAGTCCTTACTAGCTTAATGCAATCACAATTAATTGATGGTGGAAATCCAAAAGAGAACAGTGCAGAAATCCTTGACAATTTTTGGTTTCTGCCTGCTCCAACTACATCAAACTGATCTATCCAGGCACCAATCTCCTTGAGCTGTTGCCCTATGGTAAACTTCTACTGAAATTAGTTCCAAGATTTGAGTTGTTAAGATAGCCCATTTCCTCCTGTTAATGAATAATGGTATAACAGTCTCTGCTAAGAAAAGATGAGAACTCGTGAATTTATACTTTCCTGGTGCAAAGCCATTACAAAGAGAGTCATTGTAAGGCTATGCAAAATAAAATATAATCATATCTTTTTCACTTTCCTATTTTCCTCTTTCTTCATTTGTCTCTCTTTCTTCTTTATATTTACAGCAACATACATTTACTAATGCCAGGTTTTGATATCAATGTGACATATGGTGAAACATGCAAATGTTTTACTTTGATATTTATTAGTAATATAGTACTTGCATTACTGCTTGTGTTTGTAGCATTGTCTGTACTGTATATCAATTGCCCATTAGTTTTTATGTTAAATTATTTCCTTTCAGATGTTTCATAAGAAGAAATACTTGGACAGAATAAAATCCCAGGAGATCTTGGAGAACCCTAGATAATATGTGATATATAGGATTGAAAATGTTTTGTAATTACCATCAACAATTCAGACAAAAATGTATAACTACATAAATGCCTATGATATAGAAATAATCAATGTAAACAGAATGTTAATGAAGGGATAGTGGTCTGTCAGTGGGAGATTAATTTTCAAAGAATGTCAAGGAAGTCTGGTGGGTAAATTTTTTCAATAGAAGTATGAAATGCTAATTTTATACCATGGAGAGGAAATTGATGTTCTGATACTCCCATTACTTGCCTGACCTCATAGAAAAGGAGGGACAGACAAGGAACAGAGAAAAACTATGAAAACTAATATTTGCCAAAGTGCAATAACAATTTATCTATGACTATTTAGCATAGACTGGAAGACCTGAATCTCTGAGACACTTGTTGGCCCTACAATAATTACAAATAAGATGGCCAGTGTTATTTTTTATTTGTTCTGAGAGGACCTTATATAATAAAAAAGATGATAATGTGTGAAAATCCTACAACTCAATGAAAGGATAGTGTCTGTGGGCCAGGTAAGAACTCTTCCTGTCTTTGCAAATATAAAAGCTCTGAGGGGGAAATTATCCTGGCAGTTGAGAGACAAAGCATACCATAAAGTCACAGCACATATTAAACCTCACACAACAGATTTATTGTAAGGAAAAGACTAAGAAGGGTGGTTGTCCCTGTGGAGTCAAGAAACAGTAGAGAACTAAGCAGAAAACAGGGATGATATGTTTCTTGGAGGAAGACCTTTCTGGACATTTTCTGAATGTGCATTAGTGGTTTTTCAAGTTCAGAGCTTAGGCTTTTTCCTTTGTAGTGCTGTTCTAGGGTCTCTCTGTTAGGGTAGTTAGAGTGTTATGTGGGTGGAACATGGTGGTTGGAGATCATTAGGGATAGAAGTTGGACACGTGTGTGCACCAAGGCAATCCTTCTTTGTTTACAATTCCCCTTCTTTGTTTATTATTAATGAACAATACAAGTTGGGAATTGAGAGACTGCTATCATTTAACTACTTCTTGCTAATCTTTTCTCCTCTGAAATCTCTTCTGCCACACCCTCCCATTTATTAGGAGGGAAAGATCAACTGGATGGCTTCCTATACTCAGTCTATGGAAAGCAGAGAACTGAATAGTATTGAAGACAGGGTTTATATTAAGTTTATATGGGGGTCAGAGCTTTCTGGAAATTTTCACCTATTCAAGATTAGAACTTGTTCTTTTAATTCAGTAGGGCAGGGGGCTGGATCCTAATGCTAGTGCAGTTATAGAGTTCTGTGTATGTAACCTGATGGTTGGAGATCATCAGAGACAGGGCCTAGCCAGTTGTGTGCCTTGAGGGGCTTAGAGCTATAGCAGTTCTTCACAATGCTCTCCATAAGGAAATGTAACAAACACCAAATCCTTATTCTCTTTCAGAAATGTATTCTGAAGGTGAATCATGCTCATTGATGCAGGACTACAAAATTCACAAACCTGCCATATTTTAAAGCATAATCAGTGGCTTCACACACACACACACACACACACACACACACACACATTTCTTGCACAGGATATAGGACTTAGTAACTCAGAACTGTAATTCTGTTGTAAATCAAACAATCTATTTCTACTTCCTATTGTCCTTATCTCCTGTAGATTTCACGAACAGTCTTCCTTCTCTTGAAGGATGACTCCATCCATCTCATAGGTAAGCTATAGTAGCTATTTCTGGTTGTCAACTTGATTATATCTGGAGTGAGATACAATCCAGGATTAGAAGGCTCACCTGTCATCTAAATATTGAGTTTGGAAGACACAAGTTTCAGGCGTGGTGGTACACACACCTCTGATCTTGACCACACCTGCTGCTGGAGATCTATGTATGGACATTGGAAGGAGGAAGATTCAATCTTCTTTGCCTGAGAGCCTTTTGGGACTGAGCTACTGCTAGATCCTTGGGTTTTCATTCTACTGCTGACCCTTGTTGGTGAATTTGACTACAGACTGTAAGTCATTAACTAATTCCCTTACTATACAGAGACTACTATAAGTTCTGTGACTCTAGAGAACCCTGACTAATACATAGGCTTTGGTTATACCCAGAATCAGTTGAGTCCTGTACTATACCCAGGAGTTTGACTGGTAAAATCTCTCACTACAGATAATTTTATTGTCTCTCCTTGTTTTTGATTGGAGGAGTTTTTGAATTCAAAAAATGAATGGATCCAGTCAGGAAAGACCTCCAAAATAGGAAGAGAAAGCAAAAGCTTGGTGATCATGATCTGAACTGCTGAATCATCAATTGCTCTCTCCCCCAGGGAAAATATAAAGTAGAAGGTAGGAAAAACTACTGTGTATCCTGAGATCTCTTTTCAGTTAGAAGTAGAGCAAAAACAGCTGTTAGTGCCTGATTGCTGATCATACATCTAGTGTCTGAAAGTGTGTAGATCCTGGGTATGTACAGGAGATCCTCAATTTCTACGTGTAATTTTCTGACTGACTCTGGGTACCCAAGTGAAACTTCCTTTTGATTACTTGTGATATGATTGTGCTAGTTTTCACAAGTACTATGATTACAAGAATGAATTATACCAGTGCATAACACATTTATCTCTCTTATAAAGTTCTCCAAAGAACTGCTTGGATTGTAAAAAGAAATGGTGGATCCAATTCCTTTACCATAAATATATCCAATTAACACAGAATACCCCTGAGTGGTATAATGATAAGGAAATAATTTCAGACACTTATTTAAGAAAAGAAATTATATAAACTCATATGAACATTCTGAACAATTTTTTATATATTTATGCAGCTATAGTTTGCATCCCCAGGGAGGCAGCAACAGTGGCAACTGGCCTGACCACCTGATATTCCTGGAGACTGATCCAGAAACCTGTTGGGAGCCAGTTCCCTGAAGATCGGAGAACTAGCTGTGTTTCTGTAAGATAAGCCGTCCTTCCTACCTCCGGGAGATAGACCGACAATAAAACAATTGACTTGATGCCAGATGGTCTGACAATTGGGAAGGGCCATGAGCCTCCTTTCCCCTCCCCTCTACATTCGTTTTTCTTTAAAAGCTGTATGTGTCAAGAATAAAGCTGAGACCTGAGACCTAGAAGGAACTTTGCTCGGCCTCCCTCCTTTCTCTCGCCCGTTTTTCTTTTCAGGCTTAGTCCTCCTCGCTCCCCACGAATAACAAAGTCCTACTGGACTGGACAGCAAGCAAAGTATATACATGGAGGGACTCATGGTGCTGGCCATATATGCAGCAGAGGAGGATCTTGTTAGCCATCAGGGGGAGGTGAGGCCTTTGGGCCTGAGAGTGTTAGATCTCACATAGAGGAGATTGTCAAGGAGGGAAGTGGAAAGTGAGTGGGTAGGTGGGTGGGTGGTTGGGAGAATATCCCCATAGTGGCAGGGGCACGGGGCGGAAATGGGGAGGGTCCAAAGGGGATATCTGGAAAGGGGAAATCGTTTGAAATGTAAATCAAGTAGGAAAAATAAAAAAAAAAATAATTAAAAAAAAAAAAAGAGAGACTATAGCAGCACACACTGGGCCAGCACAGGTTCAAAACAGACAGGAATTCTAGTACTAAGAAAGAAATGTAGATACAAAGTACCATCTTCATCCAAGACCCTATTTGTAATATATAACTTCTGTATAGAAAGGCAAAACTCATTTTTCCCCCAATGAAGTGCTACTGGTTATATCAACCACATCCAGGGCAGGACCTAAGGATGAGAACACCAAGAACAGATCCATTTTTGTCTCCTTGTTCACTTGTGGGTATTTGATTAATTTTATTTCTGTACTCTTTTCCTTTGTTGTTGTTTCATTTGGTAATTTTTGTGAAGATTTGTTTTTATTGATGGGGGAGGGTGAGACAGACACGAGATAGTTACCCTTCTACATAACCAAGGATGGGTAAAATTTCATTGACAGGGAGACAAGAAGATCTGGGAGTAGATGGAAAAGTGGAATTAAAATATATTGTATTATCCCAAAAGTTCGGAATACCCAAGAGTCACTTCACAGCAACCATAGGGCTGAGTGTGAGGTCCCAGATGGAGGAGTTGGAGACGAGAGTGAAGGAGCTGAGGGAGTTTGCAGCCTCAGGGAGGGAGCAACAGTGGCAACTGGCCTGACCCCTCAATGCTCCTAGAGACCGGATCACCAACCAAAGAATACACATGGAGGAACCCATGGTGTTGGCCACATATGCAGCAGAGAAGGGTCTTATTAGCTATCAGGGGGGGCAGAAACCCTTGGGCCTGAGGGTGCTAGATCCCCCACTATAGCTGAATGCCATGGAGGGAAGCTGAGAGTGGGCGGGTCTGTGGTTGGGGGACTAACCCCATAGTTGCTGGGGTAGGGGGAGGGAATAGAGAGGTTCCAAAGGGGATATCTGGAAAGGGGGAAAGATTTGAAGTGTAAATAAAGTATGAAAAAATAAAAATAAAATACATTGTATTAAAATATCAAATAATAATACAAAATGAAGATATAACTAACAAATACAATACAAACCATTCAACACATAGGAAAGTTTTTATACTATTATATTGTAAATGTGACCTAATGTAGGAATAGTTTAACATGTATAAAGAGCTCATGTAAAGTACTACATTGATGTAGTAATGACAAAGGACTACATGATCATTTTGAACTCCCACATAAAACCATCAGAAAGATAAAAGTTTTCCAGAAAGAGTGAAACTAGGTAAATCAACAAGGAAAGGCCTCAGGTTCAGCAGTAGTTTATCAACAAATAACTGGACTCCACATCTTTCTGAGAAATTGAGTATTCTTTTACACTGTTACAGTTTGGTGTTTTTTCCTTTTTGTTGTTGTTTTTATTGTTTATTTGGGTTTTTGATTGTTTTGAACATGGTTTTATTTTCATGATTTTGAGGGATTTGGTTATGAATTTATTTTTGTATGTATTTTGCCAAACACCTTAAAGTTGAGTGGAAAATCAGTAAGGATCTGCAGAACTTGAGGGAGTTTTGCAATAGAATTGAATATTTGATTTAAAGTTTTGTTTTAAATAATGAAAAATAAAATATTGCAAAATGTATCTCAGTGTTTAAACATATTGCTGTAATTTAAAAACAATTCAAATAATAAAAATATGGTTAGATCTAAAGGTGAATTAAGCAAATGTAGTAAATGAGATAATATGAACTTTCGATTCAATTTTATACACAAGCAAACAAAATTGAAAGTAGGTAATGAAGAGATTTTACAGTACCACTAGCTAAGTGTTGTGATCTGCATCTGTAGTGATCTTCTCATGATGGTGAGAGGAAGCATGGTTTCAGTAATGAACTTGAAGTCTCAGATGACAGCACAGTGATATATTATGTATCAGACATATATAATACTCATTAACAACAACACTGTATGTAACAAATTCATACTTTAAACTTCAAACAAAAGTATATGTAGATAAATATTTTGTAATAAAACTTAAAGTAAGTGCTGAGAGCTTTTGTAAAGAATGATGTACAGATTAAAGGAATGTTCAATGTCCCTAGTCATCAGGGAAATGCAAATCAAAATTACTCTGAAATTCAATATTATACTAGTCAAAATGCCTAAGATCAAAAAATCATGTGATACCACATGCTGACAAGGATGTAGAGTAAGGAGAACATTCTTTAACTGTTGATGGGAGTGTAAAGGTTTACAACCACTTTCAAAACTACGTTTACAGTCTCTCCGGAAACTGGGAATATTTCTACCCTAGACCCAGCGATACCACTCCTGAGCATACTCCCAAATTTTGCTGCACTATATTATTATATCACAGAGACACTTCTCACTTATGTTCATATCACCTTTGTTCATAATAGCCAAAAACTGGAAACAACTGTCACTCAACTGGATACTGGGTGAAGAAAATATGGTACATTTACAAAATGAAATACTATTCAGCTATTAAAAACAATTATGTTATGAATTTTGCAGAGAAATAGATAGAACTTGAGAATAACAGCCTCTGTGGGTAACCCAGGGCCAGAAGGCCATATGATATATATACATTTAATAGTGGACACAAGCCATTAAATGCAGGACAAATATGTTAAAATCCACAGACCCAAAGAAACTGGGTAATAAGGAATTCCAAATGCAGGATACACAAATCTCACTCATAACTACTTAGTCATCAGAGGTGGAGGGAGAGATAGAACAGATTAGATGAGGAGGTGATGAGGGGAACAGGTATGGAGATCAGGTTTGGGAAGAAGGGAGGTGAAATAGGGCTGGGACTGTAAATGGAAATAGAGGGGCATATCTGGTGACTAGCTGGAGACCTGTGATGGGAGAGGATACAAGGAGTGTAGGAGGGTGACATTAGCTGAGATTCCTACCAGAGGGAGATATAGAGACTGAATTGTCCAACTCCCTGTATCAAGGCAGGACTTGAGGAGACAGAGTGGCATCAATTCACTCACAAAAACTTCAACACAAAATTTGTTTTGCCTATAAAATGTGCCAGGATCGAGATGGAGCAGAGAATAAGGAACTAGCCATCTGATGACTTGCCCCAACTTGAGACTAATCTCATGTGAAAGAGACATCCTGATATTGTTACTAATACTCTGTTATGCTGGGAGACAGGAAACTAGCATAATTGTTTCCTGAGAGGCTTATTCCAGTAGCTGATGGAGATCGACATAGAAATCCACAGTCAAACAGCAGGTACAGCATGCAGGAAATCTTGTGAAAGAGGGAGAGATAGAAGTGAATAAGACAGAGGTGTCAAGGATACTACAAGAACCCCCATAGAGTTAACTAACATGAAACTATCAAGATACACAGAGCCTAGGCTACCAACAAGGGACCATGCAGGACCTGGTCCTAGACTCCTATGAATTTCTAGAAAATGCGAGCTTGTTCTTCATGTGATTCCCCTAAGAAGTAGAGTGTGAGCTGTGTTTGTCTTTTTTCTATGCCATTGTATTCTTGTCCCTTACACAGCCTGATTGTGTCTCATTGAGAGATGCTGAGCTTAGACCTACAGACCTAGATGGCTCAGGGTGGAGTGGTAGCCAAGGGGGACTCTCTTTTCCTAACAAAATGTGCAGATGGTGGGAGGGAGGCATTTTAATGGTGGGAGTAGGAACATAGGAAGGATGGGGCTGTCATCAGGATGTAATGTGATTAGTAAAATAAATTTTTTTTAAAAAATTGAATAATTTGCAGATCTTCCAAAAAAGATAACATATAACACCTGAGAAGAACAGGTTAGTGCCAATCCATATGAAAGTAAACAGGTGAATGAAGTGTTTTCATATACTTAATGAATAAACACAATAAAATTGCAAATAAACTTTTTGTCATTGATAGTATATTTAGGTAACAATATCTGATCTATTATCAAAACTTTCATATTCCAAACGTATTTAATTTTGTTTTGTTTTTTTTTTTTTACTTTTTTTCAAAATGCCTTATGCAAAGTGTATAAGATTATTGTCAAATTCTTTTTCCTGACATCTGTGTTTATTAGTAGGGTTGTATTGTTTTACTTAGGATGTTAGAAAAGTATGTAGTGATTTGATGATCTGGCTCTTATTTTGATAACCCAAGTAAATTGCTCTGCTATTAAAATAGTAAATCAGTTTAGTTTCATGTGCTACATTTATTCCTACACTAGACATTATGGTAATTCTGCGGTAGAAAAACAAGTTTTCACTACTGACAGCACTAAGTTGAATTAGCACTTTACCCAAGTCTTTAAAATAGGTTGCCCTTTAAGAGATAATACTTAGCATAATACTAGTCATTTATTTTAAATGCATTCATTATGAAATCTCTGTATTCATAACAAATTGTTAACAGAACAAATTTCAATAATTTAAAGATGACCACAAACATTTTTAAAACTATTAAAAATACCCACATATACTTTAAATGTTCTGATTAATTCACTAGAATCTTTGTATTATGGCTAAGCCCCAAATTCAAGAAGCTATTTAGGGGTTAGGAATATCCTCCACCAAAGCACAGATAATTTTTACATAAGAAAATCAATGAGAGTCAACTTTGAAAGAACATCTTTAAATCACAATTGAATTGAAGGCTTCATATACACTTAATTTGAAGTAATTATAATTATATTATTCTCTATTATTAAATGTTTTAAATATATACTTCAATGGGATAAAATTCCTCAGAAACCAGCAATTAAGCCAAAGGTAGGGGTCTGTGTCTTTTAAATCACAGTACAGAGAGGGTTAAAATCTTGTTTATCTCTCTGAGTTTGAAACCAGCTCAACTACATATGGATTGCTACGTTCTACACAACAAACTCGTACTTTTCAAAAAAATACCTACTTACATATCAGATGTGTGCAAGTATATGTGCATGTACTTGTTCATTTGTGCATAGATTTGAGGTGTGATCACAGGTATGTAGAGGAAAGAGGTCAGGATCACATATCTTTCCATTCAATTTCCTGCATATATTTTGAGACAGTCTGTCATTAAATTTGATCACTATAAAATTTAGATCAGTAAACTTAATAGACTAGTCTAGCACAAGCTGGGATTGCAGACAGATAATGTCTTGTCAATATTTTGCTTGTTTATACATATGAATATTCAAAGGACTCAAACTCAAGTCCTTCTGCTCAATGAATGCAGATTAAAGACTCCCCATTTTTGATCACATAAATTAGTTAAAATAAAAATTATACAAAAAATAAGACAACAGTTCTTATACAAGGATGAACTGTGTAAATATAAGAATATATATATATATATATATATATTTCTTCATATTTATTTATATTATGAAGAAAGTACCACCCTAGTTTTATGAAATATATACCTATTTTAAATGGAAGAAAAAGTGTCCTATCTACATGAGTAAGTTTTTGAGTACACATTTCTCCAATGATTTTGTGTGTGTGTGTGTGTGTATTGTATATATTGTAGTAAATAACAAATCTAAAATGGTTTTTCCACTCAGACAGAAAAAGAATTAAATCAAAATTATTCCCATAAACTGAAGTTTAACTTAGAAAAAAAATCAAATTACAAAATATTTTTTAAGCTACTTTTTATTGCCTCAAATAAAACAATAATTGGGAATATATGTAGCCACAGAAGTAATGATTGAACAATATATTCCAATTGACACAATTAAACAATGTTCAAATATGAATTATACACTACAAAGTTTAGTATGGGCCAAATAAAATGCTCAATCTTCTTTGACTATGTTTACTTAAGCATGGGGAAGAAATCCTGTATGCACAAGTAGTTAGCTTTCATATATCCCAAAAGAGATGTGGTACACTTAGTACATCTGTTTTTCTATGCTGCTTCTGTTTTGTTCATTCTCTCTCTCTCCTATGTTGTACATAGAAGAAGTAATTACACTCAATGCAATAAACACTAGATATATGATAGTCAAAAAAAAACTAGAAACAATTTTAACAATAATAGAAAATTATTAGCACACTGTCCCTAAGTGTACACATATGAAATAATAAAATAACAGATTTTAAAGCATACAATGAGAAGAAAATACCACCATAGGTATTTAACATGCAAACTTACTGTAAATTTAAAAAATGTGTCTTACCTACATGAGTAATTTTTGAGTAAACCTTCTCCAAAGAAGTGATACAAGGATACAAATAGAAAATACAAAACACATCAACATGTTAAACCATATGCAAGCACAAATCTAAATAGTCTTAACATAGACTGTATGATTCTAAGATCCATAATGCTAAGTGGAGAAGAAAATTTTTCAAATAGTTTGAGCAATAGCTCAAGGAGGATATAATTAGCAATTTAACTTACTATCTATACTGTATATTGTATCTGTAAGACTTTGAAAAATTTCTAATATCTTTTACTTATTTTATTAAAATTTCATGTTTGAGTATTATATTTACCAACATTTCTATCCCAGTAAACTCTACCCATAAATGAAGATATAGTCACTCATTATTTCTTCTTCTCCTCCTTGTGTTACTGGTCCTGCTTGTCCTCTTGGTTTTCTTGCTCTAGGTTCTCCTTCTGCTCTGCCTGCTTTGTTTCCTCCTTCTCCTCCTCTTCTTCATTCTCCCCCCCTCCTCTTTCTCCTCTTCTTTGTCCTTCCCCTCCTCCTCCTTGTCCTTCTCCTCCTCCTCTGCTGCTGATTTTCCTACTGCTCCTGCTATAATTTAAATAAGAAATATAGTTGATAGAATTATTTTAAAACCTCAAATATTTAATCATGAAAACATCATATTTTCTCTCTTTAGGATTCCAGGTGGAGACCTCTGAAGAAGTTTCCTTAAAAACAAGGTAGTTAGGTTTCCATTTAGGCCCGTATGTTAGTTTATAAGCTGGACTCCAGGTTGTGTTCACTATTAAACAATATAGTTTTCTTTTAGAAAATGAAACATTAATTTCAAGAAAAACAAAACTCAAAATGTAATCCAGTGTTATGTAAGATAAAAATTAAATTTTCACTACAAAAGAAAACAATTTGTCACAATATACACATGGAAAAATGATAAATGGTTACTTTTCAGGAGGTACAGGAAGATTTCCACAAATCCAAACTGATTCATAATAAAAAATAGTCATAATTTATCCTCTCGCTCATATAAATATATATCCAGGCTCTCCATGATTATTAAAACTTGCAGAAAATCAACTGAACACCAGTGATTGAAGAGCAAAAGTTTTAGCAATGTAAAGATAAGGATACTATTTAAAACATAGTAAGTCATTATGATATCCTGCAAGACAAGTAAGTGTCTCAGAAGTGGCTTATATATCCATAAGCAAAATATTTAAAGTCTTGTGAAATCTGGACATTTGTTCTTACAGTACCAACAATAAAGACAAATGTCAAGACTAAAGAGAATGTAATGGCAGAGTCTAGGATTTATCCATCTAGGAGAACGGATTTTAAACTTTATAATGTTTTGAGACATTAATGTAGATTCTCATGTTCAGGTGACCCACAACCATGAAAATATTTTGTCACTACTTTATAAATATTTTGAATCATAATGTAAGTATCTGATATGCATTATATCTGATATGGGACTCTTCAAAGAGGTCACAAACTACAGACTGTGAAGTGTTGATCTCAGGAAATGTGGACTCTTGAGAGCTGCAATTTTGAGGTATTTTAAAGTGTTTTTGTAAAAACAACTTTTATTTGGTCCATACAGAGTCAGAATATATGCTGTTCAGTTTCCCCTTCAGTATAAGCCAAAAGTTTATTGTTCATGGTTGGAATTTTTAGACTTGTCATAGGATGCAATCTAGCTAATATTCCAAGATGAGGAGGTACTCGGTTACTATATAGATTTTAAACTCAGATGTCTTGTGGCATAAAATATGCTGTAAAAATATTTTTGGTTGCTTCATTAATACAGAGTTCCTGAGCTATGTGTAGTATAAATAATGAGGTATAGAATTGTCTAATGACTGGTTACAAAGTACATAGTGGATGACTTTTTAAATCACTAAATAAAGGTCATTTAGTTCTACAGTGTGATGTAGCAAGGATTTGATTAAATGAATTTTGATAACTGTTGAAGTATCTACAGTCACAGTGTTGTGTCTACCTAGAAGACTTATGCAAGGATTTGATTAAATGAATTTTGATAACTGTTGAAGTATCTACAGTCACAGTGTTGTGTCTACCTAGAAGACTTATGCAAGGAAAAAATAAAGAAGTTTTATGAGCAGTTTATTTTTGGTTTAAAACAACAGTATCATTGTCTATTTTTGCTGAAACTGCATGGTATTCTGTGATACTGGTGAAATGTCATGATGTACAATAAGTAGTTTACATTTGAAGTTATCCACATCTCAAACAATAGATAGAGCATTATGTTTCCCTTACATTCCAGTGTTGAACATTAGATATAAGCAGATAACCTGAAATAACTACAGGGTCTAGAATAGTTAAGTAGATCATGCGATGGGAGAAAATTTTAGAAGAATATAGATAAAAATATAAATGGAAATTATAATATAGTAGTTTTTTTTTCTGGTAATGAAGGAGACAATACTGAGGTTAAGAAAGGCATCATCAAAATAAGGAACACAGAGTATGTCTATAAAAGCCATAGGTAAGTCTTATTTTATTTTTATTTAAATTATACATTTCATAAATGCAAGTTTATGTGCATATCCATTTAAATTATCTAAAATATCTTTTTAAATCTAAAATATCTTATGTTAATTGTTAATATATAGCAATCCTCCAGTAGAATAATCTAAAACACTCTTTTTCCTAATATGTAAAGCCTCCTTTGGAAGTGGATGATAGTAAGAGGATTGTAAGAATTTTGCTGAATAATATAGTATACTTTCTAATTACTTTGTTGTCTTCATTATCTTAAAGGAAAAATCTAATTTCTGAATACAGTATACACTTTGGACATCCTATTTGAAGGGTTTGAGCTGAAAATTACTTGGACACTGCTATATGAGCATTCCCTTATTTAACATTCAAAGATGCTATGCATGCTTCAAATGGAGAAAAAACTTCAATATTCCGACCTTGCTGAAATGTCAGTGAGCCACAATGTCAACAAAGTTAAGATATGTCAATGATATATTATTGGCATTATATACAGGCTATGAGAAGCAGGTATGTAAATCGACATAAGGTCTACAAAATATTCATGTCTGCCACATTAAACATAGATGCCTTTCCATGCATGTAGAGGTCATGGATTGAATAACAATAAAAATACATTTCTCTTGTAATATTATTAAAGCAGTATATTTTCTAATAACTCTTGGCCTTTGGTTAATGAGTTCCAAGTCTAAAACCAGACAGTGTCTTAATATTTTAATATGCCTTAAGCAGCCCAAGAGCTGGAAAAATAGCTAACCTCCATGCTATTAGAATCTACTTTGCTGTTGATAACTCCAAGTTAATACTTACTATTTACTTTGTTCCAACTTGGCTGTTCTTATATTCCAGTTAATTATCCAGTTCTCAGTGGGAAGGTTTTATGGCTCACCTAACCCATGGTGACATCTCCTTCCTCCTAACCCACAGCTGCCTTCTTTCTCCTCCATCTAAATTCGTATGTCTTTTCTTCTCAGACTCTAAGCCTGCTAAAACTAAATACAACCTATGACTCTCTTGCCCAGATATTGGCTCTTGGAACCTTTATCCATCATAAATAATTTGGGGGCACAATCACTCAGTATCTACATGTGGACTATCACTTCTCTGTGACATCTGGTCTTGGGGGCCTAAAGTTAGCATTAGTATATAAGCATGATTATGTTAATTCACTACATCTTCTCCGCTTTTTTCTCATCATGATCCACTTTTGTAGTTGTCCACCTAGATGTCATAATAAACATTAAACACATTTATTTCTCAAAGTTTTTTCTAGTCTCAAATCTCTTTTTTTTTTTTAAGCAATAGGAACTATGTTGTTTCAGGTAACTACAAATAATACTTCTTCCCAGATGTGGGACTTGAGGGCTGATATTAAACATGTATCAATGAATTCTGCAACTGCATCCAAAATGGAAAAAGACTGCCAAAGTGTCATTTATTATATAGATGTCCTCTGCCATGTTGACCTTACATTAGAGGCATGTGTTATTCAACATACTAGTCATGCTCCTGATATTAGAAATCTTACTTAAAATTTGAGTAGCAGTCACATAAACATTTTTCAATAAAATGCAACTCCCTATTCAACATTGTTTCAGTTGTCATTCTCATTTCCCATCTCAAGGATAGCATTTGTTGTCTTTGAATACTTATCCTTGGATTTGTAATTATCATGAAAATACCTTGAGTGCTGCTAAATAAAATTATTTTCCTGGTGAAAGGCATAAATCATGTCTCATACTGCATTTTTTGGCAAACCAATTTAAAATTTCACCAAAACTTGTTCTGAGGAACGAATGAGGTTCTTGGGCTTATTTACAAAGCAAAGTTAATGTGCTATTTACTGGATCATTACAGGTCCAAAACTAAAGCAGCATCAGAACATATTACCTTAGTACAGAAAATTACATAGAAGTAGTTGTATTTACAGAAACTTTCTCCACTATAATTTACTGACAAGTGTATGCTAACCTCTTGGAGACGATGTTATTTTAGGGAATATTTGCATATAACTATTGGGAGTATGAAGCTGGCCTCTCAGAAAACAATCTCTTAACACTGAATGATCTTCAATGTGGGCATAAAACTAGTAAAGAATCCAAGCTTTGATGATCTTTCATAAGCTGACACAAATAAACTCCCCAATATGTAGGTGTTATAGCTTACACAAAAGGTGTGTGTAAGACAGTCATTTGCAGAAATCCCTGAGAAAGTATAAGAATTATCAGTTAAAAGGTAAGGATTTTCTTCCTCACTTGTTTGTATTTGTGCTCATTAGATTCCTGTATGGACACCAGAAGAGCAAGTTGGATGTCTTTTTGAGATACAACTGAAACCTTTCCAATCATCAAACTTATATCCTGGCACATGATATAGAAAAAGATAGTACAAACATACAGATCAGTGGTCTTTTGGATTTGGTCACCAAGCTTTAACAAGTGATATGCCTGTATTCATGCCATTGCTATGTTTTCATAATTCACCACATTTCAAAATGAATTGTCAGTTAATTTCAAAATCCCCTATTACATTTTATTATATAAACATGAGTATCAGGGTTCAAAATTAGATCAAGTTGCACCTGTACAAACAGTAGTCACTTTAAAGTAGAACTTTTATAAGGACATGTCTATCAACAGATTGAGATGGTATGTCTAAATTGCAGGGAGAGGTGACAGTTTGCTTTGATCATAAAGAGATAAAGTTTCATCTACAGAATGACCTACAGGCATTTTCATGTATTCTATATACAGATAAGATATCAGTAATTTCTCACCACAGGAAAAGCCCTCACAGAATAGAAGTAAGACTTGGGATAGATTTTGAGGGAAAAACATAGTGTGATGAGCAGGAGAAATGTGAAAATACTCTACCTTAGTTCTGAACAAAGGAATCAAGATATTTGGAAGATGATCTGTCTTGGTGCTCAGAATAATGAAATCTCAGTTCACAGACCCAGTTTTTAACCTCTTCTGGATCTCACTATACTGCAAGACTGAACAGTTGTAACTACAACCTGATACACCCAACTTTTGCTTTCAGGCAATGTTCTGAAAATTTTTTCTTTATTCAATCTCCATAATTTTAAATAATTTCTTATATTTCATTGGCCTTATAAGAGCTAGCATTTAAATAAGAGCATGAAAGAAAGTATACTGACAAAAAAGGAATGCGGAGTATGTGTCCAATTGACCCAATATTCTCAAATAAGCAAGAAAATCAATTTACTTCATTTATCTAGATTTTATCTATATTGGAATGATGAACTTTTTATGATTAAGAAACCTGAAAGTGGGGGAAAAAAAAACTGTAAATCATGCATTAGAAAAAAAAAAAAAAACAATGGACCCAGCATAGAATAAATAAATATTCTATGCCAGTTAAATTTTTAAAATGGTGGATTGCGAGAAATTATTAGAAAGAGAAAACAAGTATTAGAATCCCAAAGCTCCCTATTTATTCAAGATCCTAATCAGGCATGCTAAATATTATTTTTATTCTTCATGTTTCTGGAAGGAGATTGTCTAGTACCTGGCTGTGAGCTAATATAAATCAACCTGATCTATGATTATTTAGCCATCATAGTGTCAAAGTATCAAGGCTAGGCAAACAATTAGGGCTCCTTTAGACAAAATGAGTTTATTTTCCCTTAGACTGACTGTTCTTTTGCTGCAAAAGAACCAAGAAGTATACTTAGTCAAGATATCTACCACTTAACTTCCTCCTTAAGCTCTATAGTTATTTTTCTTACCGTTTAATTCACTTCTCCAAAATTATCATGAGGAATTCTAAAACCTAGTTTTTTTGAAAGTCAAGATAAGTTAATTTTACATACAAAAAAGGAGGAGGAGAACCACTACAGATGGGTTCATATAAGTGTTGGGACATCTCCATGGGCATAGCTGTCATCTGCTAGGGTGTCTGGCTAAACAGATTCTAATTTTGCTGTACCACTTTCCTCCCTCAGGATATACTTCACTTCCTATAGTTAACCCACAGCAAAGTAAAGTTACAACTTTCCAACAGTGCACTAGCAGCATTGCAGTGACAATGCTTTCAGGCACCATGATCATGCTTTTTTTCTGAGCTTTTGAAGGAGGCAAAGGACTAGCTACTAGCTATCCCATGATTTCATAGTAAAGATGGAAATCCCCTCAATCATGTATGTCCACAATGAGGCTTTTCCTCCTAATGTCCTCAAGCCAACTGTTCTTGAGTTTAAGGTATTACCCACCTTGAAATTAGAGCACATTTTTATCAATAATTTTTAGTACTTCAGAAATACTCAAGACTATCTCTGGCTGAAAAAAAAAAAAACCAAAATATGATAATTTCTTTTTGGTCACATGGCCTAGATTTTGAGACAAATACTTATCTATTCACAGCACATGTATCAGGAATTAAGGGTGGAAGATGAGAGGATTGAAAAGAAGAGTGACTGTCCACATTGACAATTACCTGATATATGAAGGAGGAAACTGCTGTTACAGGAAGTGTACTGCTTCTGTGGCCTGCATTCTGAGGCATATGACTCTGTCTAGTTGATACAGAAGGAATATCTAATAGACCTACAAGATAAAAAATCACAACATTCTGGAAGCACAATCATCCTATTCTCTTTAATATTACAGGAGGTAAAAAACATACTGTGAATTCCAGCTATACTCTTCACGATAATATTGGTCACATCACTCAGGAGCTGCTTTCAAGAATTTAGGATAGTCTTTTCCACATCAAACTATTTCTCCATAACTTGTATTCAGGTACTTTATCTTGAACAGAAGATTCTAAAATCAAGGAAGAAAATCCCCAAGAAATTTTATTAAGGAGAGCATTCTTCAGGGTGAATCTTGAAATAATTTCGTGAGAACAATGGAAGACTGAGCATTGAATAAAAATAAATTTAAAAGCTTTTCCATTAATGGATGGAATTTGAAAATATCACCCTGATTGAGGTACCACAGTCACAAAAAACAAAAACAATACAAAACAAACAAACAAAAAACCACAAAACATATGTTATGTACTCACTGATAAGTGGATATAAGGTAAAAAGCTCGAAATGTCGATAATACAATCTGAAGACTATCTGAATCTCAAGAAGGAAGACCAAAGTGTGAATGGTTCAGTCCTACTTAGAAGGGGGAACAAAATAATCATGAGAGGTAGAGGTAGCGAAAGACTTGGGAGGGTTAAAGAAGGGGAGGGGGAAAAGTGTTCAGGATCAGGTGTGGGGGAATCCGGGGAAGGTGTTCAGAGGGTCAGGAAATTGAACAGACATATGTAGCAGTGGGCAATAGGGAACTGGTAGAAGCCACCAGAATGTACCAGATGCCAGGAAAGCAAAAGACTCACAGTACTCAACAGGGATGACATCTGAAATACACAACTAAGTGGAGAGAGAACCTATAGAGACCATATCTAGAGGTTAGGCATGTCCCCTGGTTGAGGGATGGGACCACCACTCCATCTCAAAAATTTTAACCCAGAGTTGCTCCTGTCTAAAGAAATCATAGGAACAATGAGTAGAACAGATACTGAAGGAAAAGGCAATCCAGAGACTGCCCCACCTGGGGACCCCATATACAGCCACCAAACTTACACTCTATTGCTGATTCCAAGAAGTGCTAACAGAAACCTAATATAGCTGTCTCCTGAGAAGCTCTGCCAGAGCCTGACCAATACAGATGCAGAAGCTTGCAGCCAACCATCAGACAGAGCAAGGAGATGCAAATAAAGGAGTTAGAGAATGTATTGAAGGAGCTGAAAGGGATTTGAACCCCATAGGAAAAACAATAATATCAAACAACCAGACACCCCAGAGCTCTCAAGGACTAAACCATCCACCAAAGCATACACATGGAGGGACCCATGGCTCCAGCTGTATATGTAACATAGGGTGTCCTTATCTGTCACCAATGTGACAGGAAACTCTTGGTCCTGTGAAGGCTTGATACCCTAACGTAGGGCATGCTATGGTGGTGAGGTGGGAATTGGTGGGTATGTGGGAGAACATCCTCATAAAAGCAGGGGGAGAGGTGATAGGAAGTTTGTGGGGCAGAAACCAGGAAGGAGATAACATTTGAAATGTAAATAAGATAATCAATAAAAACATTAAAAAACAATGGAAGAAAATCTCCAAGAAATTTAATTAGGGAGATAAGTTATCTCGATGAAACCTAAAATAATTTCTTGGGAAGGACAGAAAACTAAGCTTTGAATAAATTTAATTTTAAAAGTTTTCCATTATTGCTTAGAGATACAATGGCAGCAAATTGGAATTCTGTAATATTTGGGTTAATGTTGCAAAAAATCTCTAACTTCTTTTATTTCCTTTTTGTTCCTCTTTACATATGTGCTCAGGGTCCTTCTCTTTATTTTTCTTAGAAATGTTGTCCAGGAATAAACATTTCCTATGCTCTCTTCTGCCTCAACTCTATCTCTCTGTCTGTGCAACTCTCCCTAATCCTGAAATTGCTGAAATATCTAAATCAATCATCAAGTTAGTGAGAATAAATGTAGGAACAGGAGCACAGGGAAAATATAATAAGATCAGGAAAATATTGACAGGAGGTAGGCATTTCTTGACATTGCTATTGCACATTAAACTCAAAACACCCTGTGTAAGAACATCACAAAACCCCATGACTTAAGAAGTCCAGCAAGGAATTGGAGTTTCTCCTACATCATTAGAAATATGTACAGTGTCTACTTGTACAGAAGAGAGTCAAATTCCTTCAGACCACTGTATAATGCCAATCAATGTTCAAGGGAAGAACAGTACACATGTGTATTTAGGAGGACCATTTATTGGATTTAGTGGGTTTAAAATAAACAAAAAAATGAAATGTAATAAGTAAAGTAAATTTGAAGTTTAAGAAAATAATTTTGATAGTGCCTACATGTTAGGGTCATGTTAGGGTCAGAGAGCTGATATATTTTTATGGAAGGCTGGTATATACAACAAATTATACAATGAAAATATGAAAAAATAATTTAAGGAATACAGTAGAAGTGAATCTTCTGTTACACATTATATTCTTTTTCTTTTTATGGACAAAGATAGGAATACACAGTGGATATTTGTGAAAAATTTGGACAGTCTTTTAATACTACATGTAAAAACACAATATCTGCTAAATGTAATTATTTTCCACTAATGGATATTATCCACAAAGTATAGAATGACCATGATATACACCATAGGCAAAAGAAGTAAATTAAAAGGAAGACCCAAGTGGGGATGCTTGAATTCCACTTACAAGGAGGAACAAAATACTCATGGAAGGCAGAGGGAATGAGGGAAGTGTGTGGGATAAGGGAGAGAGAGAGGAACAGTGTTGCAGGATCAAGTATGGGGAAAGACAGAAAAGAGGCCCAGAGGTGCAGGACACTGAATTGAAATAAGAAGATACCAGGGACAGGTGATGAGGAATCTCTAAAAAGTCACATAGGTGAGATATGCAGAAGCTCCAAGAGGTCAATAGCTAATATCCCCTATGGAAGTGTTAGGGGAAGTATTGATGACCAAGTAAGGGATGTCAACCCCACAGGAAGACCAACAGTGTCAAATATACTGGACCACTTGGAACTTGCAATAGCATACACAGGCTTGTCTGAGGCCCCTGGCACATATGCAGTAGAGGGCTACATTACACAATCATCTCAGAGTCAAAGAATAGGAGAGAGAGTGGGAGGAAAACTATAAAGGGGTACCTGGAGGGGCAAAATGTTTGAGATATAAATATATTATTTTTAAAAAATTCCAGTAGTATGATCATTCTTACAGGATATTTCTGAAGCTGAGACAAAATTAAATACACTGTAATCTTTACAAAATCTTGGCTGTATATATTAAATTTATCATGTTGCTTTGCTTTCAAATTTATAATGCACAGTCTTTCGGTCAAGGAATTTAGATGTTGATCATGGAAAGTAAGATGTGAAAATTTAAGCATTAGCTGGATAAGTTCATCTTCCAAATCAATGTGGTTGTTATTCAGTTCTTATCCTAGACCATTTAGGAAGAGTTCAGTAGTTAGTAAATGAAACCATTTGAGAATTAATACAAATAGTGTACTGCAAAAATTCATATTAAATAAACTTAAAATATTTTTTGTTCTTTTTGAATTTAGCATCATAGACTCAATCCCATTCATTACACACTCTCCCTGTACCCATCCTCTGCCCTTAAAATATTGCACCCAAAAGAAAAATCAAAAGCACTCATCCTGGAAGCTGGAGTATGACACTGTGTATCCGTTGTTTTTTTCACTTCTCTTTGCTTGCAAATATTCAATGCAATGGGTCATCCATCTGGTTCAAGTTCTCTGGAATATGCTACATTATCAATACAAAAACCTCAGTGGATGTTTTTTAAGATACCCTATTGTTGAAGAGTGTCATGAAATTGTTCAACTATGGCTTTGTAGGCCTACCATAGTCACATGTTCCAGCAGCTCATTAATGGAGTAAGCCAACTTAAAGCCCTGGATCTGAGCTTGGAAGGTATTTGAGCTGGTCAACTGATCAGATTTTCTGAACTAGTTCATCCAATGCTACTGCCAGACATTAACACAGAGAACAATCAGCTCTCCAGTTCTCATGCCCCCAGGTCTGGCTCACTTGCATCTATACCATCATTTATAGCTCTACTTTGATGCCAGGTGAGTTGTATGGCCTTCTCTCAAGGTATCTGTGGTCAACTCAAGAGTAGTCTTAGGAGTGCTATGACCTGCTTGCATTGTCACATAAGGCAAGCGTCATCGTAGTTGTGGTCTGCCCACATGGGTCTGTGTGATGTCTGACTGGTGTTCATCTGAGGTTAAGTCTCTGTCTGACTTGTTTGGCACCATGAGTACTGGTCATCTTGGCTTGATTTCTGCTTGGCCCATGATGCTCCAGGAAAACATGCAGGTGTCTCATATCATTAAATAATATAATTTTAATAATTCTATAAAATAATTTGCTAATATATCTTATCCAAATGGCTAACAGAGGCAGAAATGTCTGTCTCCATAGCTATATAAATAAAATGGAAGAAAAACATAAAGGAGATGCAGGAAGAAATACTCTAGAATTTTTCTGTCTAGAGCAAGACTATACTTTAGCCCTGGGAAGAATTTAAGAGTATCCTTAGGAGTTAGTGTATTGCAAGTATAAATAAAACCATTAACTAAAATTTAATCAGTAATTGGATCCCAGAAAATTAATATGGAGAGCCATATTGTGAGACAGCTGGTATAGATACATAACCTCCAGAAAAATGCTCACACCTCCGCACCACCACCAGTTTGTCTGATTCAATTAAGACACCACAGTCTGAAGGCCTCCCAGGAGTTACTCTGTACACAGGGCAACTCAAACAACAGTCTGAAAGACTCACTGGTGTTCTGGTGCACACAGGGTAACAGACATCATAGTCTGTAGTTGGCTTCTCTCAAGACCCAACACTTTGAATACCTTTGAGGAGATCTGCAGTAGTCATGGCAATAGATTAGTCTGTTCCCCCCCTAAAAACACCACAGCCTAAAATTTCCAAGAAGAGCCACTGCAGTTAAGGTAATAAGTCAGTGGTGTGCTGCCCTTCTGAAGAACAAACAGGTTGAAGGCCATAGAAGAGGAATGCTACAGCTAGGGCCATAGGCCACCCAGGAAACCTGCAGCAATAGAGGGACACAGAAGGCAGGTTCCAGAAAGAGACACCTAGACCAGCTAACATCAGAAATAACCAGATGGGGAGAGGCAAGCCTAAGATTGTAAGCAACAAAATCAAATATACTTTGGCATCATCAAAATAGAGTTCTGACAACACAATAAGCCATGGATGCACCAACACACCTGAAAATCTGGAAGTTGAGATAAAATCCTATCTCATGAAGATAATAGAGTCTTTAAGGAGGATACAAATAACTCACTGAAAGAAATACATGAAAACACAGGAAAACAGGCAGAAACTTTTAAAGAAGTCACAAATACATCCATTAAAGAAGGAAGGAAAAGACATGCAAAAGGAGAACGAACTGAACAAATCTGTCCAAGACATAAAAGGGGAAGTAGAAATAATAAAACACAAATGAAAGCAAGCCTGGAAATAGAAAATCTATGAAAGAGATCAGAAATTACATATGTAAGCATCACCAGCAGAATACAAATGATAAAAGAGAGAACCTTAGATGTGGAATATACCTTGGAAGATATTAACACAACTATCAAAGAAAATTTAAAACATAAAACACTTCTATCCCCAAACATCCAGGACATAACAAAAAAACAAATCTAAGAATAGTAGGAATAGGAGAGAGCTAAGCTTCACAGCTCAAAGTACCCAAAAACATCTCCAACAAAATCATAGAAGAAAACTTCCCTAACCAACAGGAAGTGATAGTCATAAACGTACAAGAAGCCTATAGATGACCAATTAGTTTGGACCAGAAAAGAAAATGCTCTTGTCACATAATAATCAAAACACTAAGTGGACAGAACAAAGAAAGAATATTAAAAGCTTCAAGGGAAAAATGCCCATTAACATATAAAGGCAGACCTATCATAATTACACCAGACTTCTCAACAGAGATAATAAAAGCCAGAAGAACCTGGACAGCAATCAAGCAGAACTTAGGAGAACACAATTGATAGTCCAGGCTACTATACCCTGCAAAACTCTCAACATAGATGGAGAAACCAAAATATTCCAGGAGAAAAACAAATCCAAGCAATATCGATCTACCAATCCTCTACAGAGGATTCTAAAAGGAAAGCTCCAGCACAAGGAGGGTACTTACACGAATGAAAAAACAAGATATTAATCATTTTACAATAAAGTCAAAGGGAGAGCATCACATGCCTATAGCAGCAAGCAGTACAGAAACAAACAATCATCTGTCTTTAATATTTCTCAATATCAACTGTCTCAATTCCCCAATAAACAATCATAAGCTAAACGACTGGATATGCAAACAGGATCTAGAAATTTGCTTCATAAAAACACTCACCTCAATAACAAAGACAGACACTACCTCAGAGTAAAAGGCTGTAAAAAATTCTTCCAAGCAAATGTCCCTAAGAATCAAGTTAGATTTGAATCCAAATTTCCAATAAAATAGACTGTCAACCAAAAGTAATCAAATGAGATGGGGAAGGATATTTCATATTCATAAAAGAAAAATTACAACAAGAAAAAGTCTCAATTATGAACATCTATGCCCTAATGCAAGGCCACCCACATTTACAAAACAAACTTTACTAAAGCTCAAAACATACATTGAAACACACATGATAATACTGGAAAAGTTCAATACCCACTCTCCGTAATAGACAAGTCTTTGAAATAGAAAATAATCAGAGACATACAGAAAATAAGAGAGGTTATGAACCAAATAATTTTATTAGATATCAACAGAGCACTTCAACCTTAACCAAAAGAATATTCCTTCTTCTAAGCACTTCAGAATACCTTCTCAAAAATTAATCATATGATCAGGCACAAAACACGCCTTAACTGGTACAAGAAGATTGAAGTAACTCCATGCATCCTATCTGATAACCACAGAGAAAGGCTCTTCCTAACAAAAAAAGGAGAGAAAACTGACATACCCAGAGAAAGTGAAAAACTCTCTACTCAATGCTATCTTGGTCATGGAAGAAATTAAGGAAGAAATGAAAGACTTTCTGGTATTTACTGAAAATGATGACACAACATGCCCAAACTTATAGGGCACAATAGAAGCAGTGCTAAGAGGAAAATTCATAGCACAAAGTGCCCTACTAAAGAGATCATACACTAGCAAATTAACAGCACGCCAGAGAGCTCAAAAAGAAAAGTTATCAATCTTACCTTAATAGAAAAGAATGGAGGAAATAGTCAAACTCAAGGTGAAAATCAAACAAATATAAACAAAGACAAGGGTAAAAAGAATCAACAACACCAAAAACTGTTTTCTTCTCTTTTCTTTTTAGAAAATTAATAGGATAGTTAAAACCCTAGTCAAACTAAGTAAAAGGCCTAAAAACAGTATCCAAATTAACCAAATGAGAAATGAAAAGGGAGACATACCAGAAATTGAGGAAATTCAGCAAATCATCAGATCCTACTACAAAAGCATATACTCAGCAAAACTGGAATATATAGAACAAATGGATGATTTTCTATGTAGATACCACATACTGTAGTTCAATAAAGAGCAAGTAAACTACCTAAACAGGCCCACATACCATAAAGAAAAAGAAGATATAGTTAAAACAAAGCAAAACAAAACAAAAAACAAACAAACCCAGACTTTCAAAGAACAGCTAATACCAATACTCTTCAAACTTGTACATAAAGTAGACACAGAAGGAAAACTACCTTATTCATTCTATGAAGCCACAAGTATTCTGTTGCCTAAACCACACAAGGACCCAACTAAAAAATAGAACTTCAGACCAATTTCGCTTATGAATACTGATGTGAAAATACTCAATAAAATTCTCGCAAACCAAATCCAAGAACACAAGAAAAACATCATTCCCTCATTTAAGTAGGCTTAATCTCGTGGATACAGTGTTGGATCATTATAAAAAAATCCATTAAAGTAATTCAGTATATATACAAACTCAAAGAAAATAATCACATTATCATCTCATTGGATGTTGAAAAGGCATTTGAAAAAATACAACACCCATTCATATTAAAAGTATTGGGGATAAGAGCAATTCAAGACCCAAACTTCATCATAACAAAAGCAATATACAGCAAATCAACAGAAAATAACAAATTAAATGAAGAGATACTTGAAGCCATCCCACTAAACTCAGAGACAAAGATGCCCACCCTTCCCATATCCATTCAATATAGTACACAGAATTCAAAGTAAAGCAGTAAGAAAACAAAAAGGAGATCAACAAAATACAAATTGGCAAAGAAGAAATCAAGGTATCACTATTTGTAGACACTATGATAATATACATATCTAACCTAAAGTTCTAACAGAGAACATCTACACCTTATAAACAACTTTAGCAATGTGACTTGATATAAAACTAAATCAAGTAAATCAGTACCTTTCTTCATAGATGCAAATATCACCAACAGAATACAAGAGATGGAAGAGAGAATCTCAGGTGCGGAAGATACCATAGAAAATATGGGCACAACAATCAAAGAAAACACAAAATGCAAAAAGCTCCTAACCAAAACATCCAAGGTATACAGGATGCAATGAGGAGACAGAACTTGAGGATAATAGGTATAGAAAACAGTGAAGATTCCCAACTTAAAGGTCCAGTAAATATTCACAACAAAATTTTAGAAGAAAATTTCCCTAACCTGAAGAAAGAGATGAATATAAATATACAAGAAGCCTACAGAACGCAAAATAGATGGGACCAGAAAAGAAATTCCTCCCATCATATTATAATCAAAACACTAAATACACAAAACAAGGAAAGAATATTGAAAGTAGTAAGGGAAAAAGGGCAAGTAACATATAAAGGCAGACCTATCAGAATTACACCAGACTTCTCACCATAGACTATGAAAGCTAGAAGATCCTGGGCAGATCTCAAACAGACTCTAAGAGAACACAAATGCCAGCCCAGGCTGCTATACCCAGCAAAACTCTCAATAATCATAGATGGTGATACCAAAATATTCAATCACAAATCCAAATTTGAACAGTATGTTTCCACAAATACAGCCCTACAAAGAATAATACATGGAAAACGCAAACTCACAGAGTGAAACTACATGCAAGAAAAAGCAAGAAAGTAATCTTTCAACAAACCCAAAAGAAGATAGCCACGTAGACAACATCAAAAATAACAGGAAACAACAATCACTATTTTTTAATATCTCTTAACACCAATGGTCTCAGCTCCCCAATAAAAAAATGTAGACTGACAGACTGGATCCATAAACAGGACCAAGCATTTTGCTGCATCCAGGAAATGCACCTCCATGTTAAAGACAAACATTATCTCAGAGTAAAGGGCTGGAAAACAATTTTCCAAGCAAATGGCCCCAAGAAACAGGCTGGAGTAGCTATTCCAATATCGGATAAAATTGACTTTCAACCAAAAGTCATCAAAAAAGATTAAGAAGGACACTTCATACTCATCAAAGGAAAAATCTACCAAGAAGAACTCGCAATTCTGAACATCTATGCCCCAAAAGCAAGAGTTCGCATATTCATAAAAGATACTCTACTAAAGTTCAAAGCACATATTGCACCTCACACAATAATAGTGGGAGATTTCAACACCCCACAATCAACAATGGACAGATCTTGGAAGCATAAACTAAACAGAGACACAGTGAAAGTAACAAATGCTATGAACCAAGTGGATTTAACAGATACCTATAGAACATTTCATCCTACATCAAAAGAATATATGTTCTTCTCAGCACCTCATGGTACCTTCTCCAAAATTGATCATATAATTGGTCACAAAACAAACCTCAACAGATATAAGAAGATTGAAATAATCCCATGCCTCCTATCAGATCACTGTGGATTAAGGTTGTTCTTCAAAGGCAACAACAACAGTACAAAGCCCACATACACATGGAAGCTGAACAATGCTCTGCTCAATGATAACATGGTAAAGGCAGAAATAAAGAAGGAAATTAAAGACTTCCTAGAATTTAATGAAAATGGAAGTACAACTCACCCAATCCTATGGGACACAATGAAAGCAGTGTTAACAGGAAACTCATAGCTCTGAATGCCTCCAAAAAGAAACTGGAGAGAGCATCTACTAACAGCCTAACATCACACCTGAAATTTCTAGAACAAGAAGAAGCTGATAAACCCAAGAGGAGTAGAAGGCAGGAAATAATCAAATTAAGGGCTGAAATCAACCAAGTGGAAAGTAAAAGAACTATACAAAGAATCAATAAAACCAGGAGCTGGTTCTTTGAGAAAATCAACAGGATAGATAAACCCTTAGCCAGACTAACCAGAGGGAACAGAGACAGTGTGTCAATTAATAAAATTAGAGATGAAAATGGAGATATAACAACAGACTCTGAGGAAATTAAAAATATTATCAGAACCTACTACAACAGCCTATACACAACAAAATTGGAAAATCTGGAGTAAATGGACAAGTTTTTAGACAGATACCAATTACCAAAGTTAAATCAGGATCAGATAAATCATCTAAACAGTCCCATAACCCCTAAAGAATTAGAAGTAGTCATTAAACGTCTCCCAGCCAAAGAAAGCCCAGGACCAGATGGGTTCAGTGCAGAATTCTATCAGACTTTCAAAGAAGCCCTAATACCAATATTCTGCAAACTATTCCATAAAATAAAAATGGGAGGAACACTACCAAATTCATTCTATGAGGCCACACTTACACTGATACCATAACCCCACAAAGACCCAACAATGAAAGAAAACTTCAGACCAATTTCCCTTACGAATATTGATGCAAAAATACTCAATAAAATTCTTGCAAACCGTATGGTTTTAGCTCCTTTGTCGAAGATCAAGTGACCATATGTGTGTGGGTTCATTTCTGGGTCTTCGATTCTATTCCATTGATCTAACTTCCTGTCACTCTACCAATACCATACAGTTTTTATCAAGCTCTGTAGTACAGCTTGAGGTCAGGGAGGCTGATTCCCCCAGAAGACTTTTTATTGTTGAGGATAGTTTTTGCAATCCTGGGTTTTTTGTTATTCCATATGAATTTGACAATTGCTCTTTCTAGGTCTATGAAGAATTGAGTTGGGATTTTGATAGGGATAGCATTGAATCTGTACATTGTTTTCGACAGGATGGCCATTTTATCTATGTTACCCTGCCAATCCATGATCATGGTAGATCTTTCCAACTTCTGAGGTCTTCTTCAATTTCTTTCTTCAGAGACTTGAAGTTCTTGTCATACAAATCTTTCACTTATTTGGTTAGAGTTACACCAAGATATTTTATACTGTTTGTGACAATTGTGAAGGGTGTGATTTCCCTAATTTCTTTCTCAGTCTGTTTATCCTTCAAGCATAGGAAGGCTACTGATTTGCTTGAGATAATTTTGTATCCAGCCACTTTGCTGAAGTTGTTTATCACCTGTAGCAGATCTCTGGTGGAGTTTTTCAGGTCACTTAAGTATACCATCATATCATCTGCAAATAGTGATATTTTGATTTCTTCCTTTCCAATTTGTATCCCTTTTATATCTGTTCATTGCCTGATTGCTCTAGCTAGAAATTCAAGTACTATATTGAATAGGAAGGGAGAGAGGGGGAAGCCTTGTCTAGTCCCTGATTTCAGTGGGATTGCTTCGAGTTTCTCTCCATTTAGTATGATGTTGGCCACTGGTTTGCTATATATTGCTTTTATTAAGTTTAGGTATCTCCCTTTACAAAGCTCAAGTCCAAGTGGATCAAGAACCTTCAGATAAAACCAGATACACTGAATCTAATAGAAGAGAAAGTGGGGAAGAATCTTGAACACTTGGGCACAGGGGAATTGTTCTTGAACAGAACACCAAGGGCTTGTGCTCTAAGATCAAGAATTGACAGATGGGACCTCATAAAATTACAAAGCTTCTATAAGGCAAAGGACACTGTGAACAGTGCGAAACAGCAAACTACAGATTGGGAAAAGATCTTTACCAATCCTACATCTGATAGAGGGCTAATATCCAAAGTATACAAGGAACTCAAGAAGCTAGACTCCAGAGATCCAAATAACCCTATCAAAAAATGGGGAAGAGGTCTAAACAAAGAATTCTCAACTGAGGAAACTTGAATGGCTGAGAAGCACCTAAAGAAATGTTCAATATCCTTAGTCATCATGGAAATGCAAATAAATACAACCCTGTGATTTCACCTCACACCAATCAGAATGGCTAAGAACAAAAACTCAGGTGACAGCAGATGTTGGCGAGGATGTAGCGAAAGAGGAATACTTCTCCATTGCTTGTGGAAATGCAAGATCATACAACCTCTCTGGAAATCAGTCTGGCAGACCCTCAGAAAAATGAATATAATACTACGTGAGGACCTAGCTATTCCACTCCTGGGCATATATGTGGAAGATGCTCCAACATGTAATAAAGTCACATGTTCCACTATGTTCATAGCAGCCATAGTTATAATAGCCAGAAGCTGGAATCAACCCAGATGTCCCTCCACAGAGGAAGGTATACAGAAAATGTGGTACATTTACACAATTGAATACTACTCAGCAATTAAAAACAATGACTTCATGAAATTTGCAGACAAATGGATGGATCTTGAAAATATCATCCTGAGAGAAGTAACACAGTCACAAAAGAATGAACATGGTATGTACTCACTTTTAAGTAGTTATTAGCCCAAGGATTCGAAATACCCAAGACTCACTTCACAGCAACAGTCGGGCAGAGTGGGAGTTCCCAGATGGAGGACTTGGAGAAGGGACTGAAGGAGCTTAGGGGGTTTGCATCCCCCGAAAGACAGCAACAGTGGCAACTGGCCTGACCCCCTGATACTCCTGAAGACTGATCCACCAACCAAAGAATACACATCCAATAACCCATGGTGCTGGTCATATATGCGGCAGAGGGGGGTCTTGTTAGACATCAAGGGGTGGAGAGGCCCTTGGGCCTGAGGGTATTAGATCCCCCAGTATAGGAGAATGCCAAGGAGGGAAGTTGAGAGTGGGTGGGTAGGTGGGTAGAGGAATGCCCCAAAGGAGGCAGGGTAGGTGGGATGGAATAGGGAGGTTCCAAAGAGGAGATCTGGAAAGGGGAAAACATTTGAAATGTAAATAAAGTAGAAAAAAAAAGAATAGTTCCAGAGTATATAAGAAAAAAAAATAAACAAGTGATAAATGGGATAAGAAAGCAAATACAAAAGCAATACCCTTCACAATATTCAATAATAATATGAAATATCTTGGGGTAATTCTAACCAAACAAGTCAACGATCTCTATGACAAGCCCTTCAAGTCTCTCAAGAAACAAATTAAAGAATACCTCAGAAAGCCAGGCATTGGTGTCACATGCCTTAAATCCCTTAGAAGCAGAGAGGGGTGAATTTCTGAGTTTGAGGCCAGCCTGGTCTACAGAGTGAGTTCCAAGACTCCCAGGGCTATACAGAGAAACTCTGTCTCAAAAAACAAAACAAAACAAAACAAACAAACTAACAAAAAAACAATAACAAAAAAAGAAGACCTCAGAAAATGGAGGTTATTTCCAATTCTCATGGATTTATAGAATATACTTAATAAATATGGCCATCCTACCAAATGCAACCTACAGGTTCAAAGCATCACATTTTCTAAACAATTATTCACAGACATGTAAAGAGCAATTCTCATTGTAATATAGTAAAACTAACAAAAAGCAAAATAGGAGAGCGAAAACAATTCTTAAAATTAAAAGGTCTTCTTGTAGGAATTGCCATCCCTGACTGCAAGTTGTACTACAGAGCAATAAGGATAAAAATGGTATGGTATTGTTACAGAAACAGAGAGGTCAATCAATGCTATATAAATGAAGGCCTAGAAATAAAACCACATAGTTATGAACACTTGCTATTTGAAAAAGAAACCAAAAATATACAATGGAAAAAAAAAACATCTTCAATAAATGGTGCTGGTCTAACCAGCAGTCTGTGTATTAAGAATTTAAAATATTTAAAATAGATCCATATTTATCACCTTTCACAAAGCTGAAGTCCAGGTGGATTAAGAACTTCAACATAAAACCAGATACACTAAATCTAATACAAGAGAAAGTGGGAAAGTGTCTTGAACTAATTGGGATGGTTGGGGAGTGGGTGGTTTATAAACAGACAAAAATTTCTCAGACTCTAATATCAAGAATTGAAAAATGGGACCTATTGGAATTGTTAAGCTTCAGTAAGACAAAAGACATATTCAATAGGACAAAGCAGCAACCTACAGATTAGGAAAAAATCTTCACACACGCCATAGCTGTTAGAGGGGTAATATCCAAAATATATAAAGAACTCAAGAAGCTAACTACCAAAAAAACAAACAAAGCAATCAAAATTATGTATATATATATATATATATATATATATATATATATATATATACACATACACATACACATACACATACACATACAGAGAATTCACAAAGAGGAATCTAGAATGTCTAGAAACACTTAACGAAAATTTCAAGGTCCTTAGTGATCAGGGAAATACCAATGCAGATGACTCTGAGATTCCACCTTACACCAATCAGAATCACTTAGATTTAAAAAACAAAACAAAACAAAACAAAAAACAAAAAACAAAACCTCAGGTGACATCACATGTTGGCTAGGATTTAGAGAAAGAGAAACATTCCTCCATTGATGGTGTCATTTTAAACTGGGACAAACACTCTGGAAATTATAGTCTGCAGTTTCCTCAGAAAATTGATCATAGACCTACCTAAAGATGCAGTTATACCACTCTTGGGCATGTGCCCAAAAGATGCTCCACCATGGCACAGGGGTAGATGTTCAGCTATGTTCATAGTAGCTTTAATTGTGATATTCAGAAGCTGGAAATAGCCAATATGTCTCAAAAAGTAATCATGGATACAGAAAATGTAGTTCATTTATACAATGGAATATTACTCAGCTATTAAGAATGAGGACCTCCTGAGAGAGGTAACTCAGACCAGAAAGGGCATGCATGGTATGTACTCACTAATGAGTGGAAACTAGCCAAACATTTTAGAATACCCAGAATACAATCCAAAGACTCAAGAAGGTTAACAAGCTGAAGGGCCTAAGTGATGATGCCTCAATCCCACCCCAGAGGGAGAAGAAAGAAATCACAAGGGGCAGAGTGAGTCAGGGATCTGGGTGGGAGAGGGGACAGAAAGGTGGAAAGGGGAACATGATCAGGTATTTAGAGTGGGAAACCAGGGATGAAGCCCCGAAGGACAGCAGGTTGAATGGAAACAGGCAACTTTGTGAGGTAGGAGGTATGGGGACATTCTAGAATGTACCAGAGACCTGGGAGAGGAAATACTCTCAGAACTCAAAGGGAGGGACCTTAGATGCAATGCACTAGAGTGTGGAGAGGGAACTTGTAGAGTTCTCCCGCAATAGAAAGGTTATCCTTGGTTGTTGGATCCCACAGTCAAAAACTCTGAACCAGAATTGTTCCTGTCTAAAAGAACTGCAGTGACAAAAATGGAGACGTGCCTGAGGGAAAGAAGGTCCAGTGACAGACTCAAATTGGGATCCACCTTAAGAGGAGGCTCCAAGGCCTGACACTATTACTGATTATATGAGGTGCTTATAGATAGGGGCCTAGCATTGCTGCCCTCAGAGAAGCCAAACAAGAGGCTGAAAGAGTCAGATGGAGATATTTACACCCAACCAATGGACAAATTCTGGGAAACCCTGTGTTTGAATTAGGGAGAACCTGGAAGAAGGTGACTAGGTAGACAACCCCATAAGAAAACCAGTAGTCTCAGTGAACCTGGACACTGGAGATCTCTCAGACACTCATTCACCAACCAGGGAGTACATAGTAGCTGATCTGAGGACACAAACACATATACAGATTGCCTGATCTGGCCTCAATGAGTTAGGAAGCACGTAACCTTCAAGAGAGTTGATTCCACAGTGAGTGCAGCAGTCTATTCTGGTGAGTCTTAGGGAGGAGTCATAGGGCAGATTGGCAGGTGGACGATGACTGAACTGGAAAAATTATTAATAATAATAATAATAATAATAATAATATAATGTTATATAATTATAATATTATATAACTATTATATATTATTATTATTATAATTATTATTATGAGAAGGTGGGTTAGAAACTTGGAGAAGTACTTATTTTGTTAAAGTATCGTTATAGATCTGTGTTATCTTTCAAAAAATGCTGAATTATTCCTGTGCATCTGTAATATATCCAGTTACCATACAATATCTCTCAGTGACATACTGGTAAACAAATATATTGCTATATTTATTTTTGGTTATTTATGTATTTACATTTCAAATGTTAAACCCATTCCCAGTTTCTCCTCCAGAACACCCTTCTCTCATGCCCTCTCCCCCTGCTTCTATGAGGATGTTCCCCCTCCAACCCACCCACTCTCACTTCATAGACATGGCATTCCCCTACACTAGGGAATAGAACCTTCACAGGACCAAGGGCTTCTACTCTGATTAATGCCAGACAATTCCATCCTCTGCTACATAAACAGCTAGAGCCATGGGTCCTTCCGTGTGTATTCTTATGTTTGTTGCTTATTTCCTGGGAGCTCTGGGGGTCTAGGTTGTTGCCTCCTATGAGGATGCAAAGTCCTCAAGCTGTACTACAGAGCAATAGTGATAAAGACTGCATAGTATCTGTACAGTAATAGGCAGGTTGATCAATGGAATAGAATTGAAGTCCCAAAAATAAAACCACACGCATATGGTCATTTGATCTTTGACAAAGGAACTAAAACCATCCAGTGGAAAACAGATAGCATTTTCAACAAGTGGTGCTGTTTCAGCTGGTGGTCAGCATGTAGCAGAATGCAAATGGATCCAATTTGTTTTTAATGTCTTATTTTTATTTTATGCATAGTGAGTGTTTTGTCAGCAAGTCTACATACCATGTGCATGCTTGGTGCTGATAGAGGCCAGAAAAAGTCCTCTGATCTCCTGGAATGAATGTTACAAATGGTTGTGGTCTGGCTTATGATTACTGTGAATTGCATCCAGAAGAGCAACCAATGCTCTTAATCACTGAGCCATTTCTCCAGGACCCTATGTAACATTTTAAACTTGAAATGACTTCATAGTCACTAAGAAGTTTTTTTGTTTTGGAAGACAATGCTCTTAGAGAAATAATACACAGAAGAAAACTATCTCATTCTCAGTAGGGACAGGGTTTCCATTAGCTTCACAGAGGGATATAAGAAGAGACTGTTCTCTGTAAATAGTGTGAACTCACAGAGGACCCAAAAGATCTATATCTGTGCACATCAATCCACATTGTGTGGGATCAGCATCATGGTAGCATCAACACAAACAAGGCCAGGGAATAAAGTATAACACGCTCAGATGTCTGGGGCTCTTTCTCCCTTATTCCAGCACCAGGATACACATGCTATTGAGGCACTAGTATCCAAACTTGGCACATAGTTCAAGATCAAGCTTATGACATGGTGTCTCTTGACAATTAATAATACAGGGGACGGGTGAGGGCCAACTGCCATCATAAGATATGAGTGCAAGTGTGTGTGTATATACTGGTAAACAAATGACACAAAACTGTGTGTTAGTACCCTAACATTTCTCCCCCACATTATTTTACTTTCTTCAAATGACAGTTGGGGAGCTAGAGACAAAATTGTTAGTTTTGACTTTGCAATCATGAAGATCCAAGTTAGGATCCCTGAACACACAGGAAACATTCAAGACATTCTGAAAATACCTACAATTCTAGCACCAGGGAAACAGATGGCCTCTGTCCCACACAACACACACTTGGAGACACAAAGAGATTCACACTCAAAGTAATCCTTTAAAATATAAAATGTTGGTTTTTATCCACAAGATTAATTTCCTAATCCATTCATGAGTCTTAAATCACAGTTCAAACAAAGTGATGTACAACACTTACCTATTCTGGAACACGTAGGATTTGTGTGTGTGTGTGTGTGTGTGTGTGTGTGTGTGTTTGTGTGTGTTACTGAGGATCAAACTCGTGACCTCCTGTATACTAGGCAAGCATTCAATTACTAAGCTATATCTCCAGATCTCTTTTATGATGTTTGTTTGTAAGTGTCTTCATATATAAGTTGGTCTGACCATCAACTCACTGCATAGCCCAGTCTCAAACTTGAAACCTTCTTACCTCAGACTCATGAGTGATAGGATTAGAAACATGTGCAACCATACTCCAATGACACAAATTACTTATGTCTCTCAGGTTAATCAACTTGGAATCATAAAATTTTTAAATTACATTTTTTGGGGTGTGTGTGTCGGGGAAATGCCAATTGACTTTGATCAACTACAGAAGAAACAGAATCTAACATGAAAGTTCTCTCTGGCCACAAGAGTCTCATAATTATTTCTTTTAGCAAAAGGGAAATGAGATTGCATTTCAGCACTGATACCAAAGTCTCTCTCTGTCCCTTGGCAGGCTAGCTGAGTCCCAGGGATGCTTTTGACTTGAACTCCCTTGCAAACACATCAAAATCACTCCTTGAGGATTTTCAGGGGTTTCACTTGTCTATACCAGGGAAGAGAATTTAAAAAAACAAAAAAACAAACAAACAAAAAAAAACCAAAACAACCCAATATATTGAAATTCCTATCTCTTAGAAATTTAAATTCCTTGGGCCTATCATATGGCTCTATGGGCAAAGGTGTCTGTCCTTACAAGCTTACAACTAAGTTTGATCCCCATCATGACCCACATGATGGAAGAACTGACTCCTAAAAGTTGTCCTCTGACTTCCACATGTGTGCTGTGATATGTGAATCGATCCATTCATATCTCCTTGTACAAAGCTCAAGTCCAAGTGGATCAAGAACCTCCAGGTAAAACCAGATACACTGAAACTAATAGAAAAGAAAGTGGTGATGAACCTAAAACACATGGGCATAGGAAAAAATTTCCTGAACAGAACACCAATGGCTTATGCTCTATGATTAAAAATAGGCAAACGAGACCTCAGAAAATTGCACAGTTTCTGTAAGGCAAAGGATGCTCTCAATAGGACAAAATGGCAACCAACAGATTGGGAAAATATCTTTACCAATCCTCCATCTGGTAGAGGGCTAATATACAATATATACAAAGAACTCAAGAAGTTACAGTCCAGAGAACCAAATACCTCTATTAAAAATGGGGTACAGAGTTATACAAAGAATTCTCAGTTGAGGTATATTGAATGGCTGAGAAGCAACTAAAGAAATCCTCATCATCCTTAGTTATCAGGGAAATGCAAATCAAAACAAACCTGAGTTTTCAGCACACACCAGTCAGAATGGTTAAGATCAAAAACTCAGGTGACAATAGATTCTAGCAAGGATATGGAGGAAGAGGAACACTCCTCCATTGCTGGTGGGATTGCAAGATGGTCCAGCCACTCTGGAAACCAGTCTGGTGGTTTCTCAGAAAATTGGACATAGTGCTAACTGAGAACCCAGCTAAATATACCTCTCATGGGCATATACCCAAAAGATTCTCCAACATATAACAAGAATCCATGCTCCACTAGGTTCACAGCAGCCTTCCTTATAATAGACAGAAGCTGGGAAGAACTCATATGTCCTTCAACAGAGGAATGGATAAAGAAAATATGGTATGCTTATATAATACTACTCTGCTATTAAAACAATGACTTCATAAAATTTTTAGGCAAACGGATGGAATAAGAAAATGTCATCCTGAGTGAGGTAACCCAGTCACAAAAGAATTCACATGATATGCAGTCACTGGTAAGTGAAAATTATCCCCAATGCTCAGAATACCCAAGAAATAATTCACAGACCATATGGTGCTTAAGAAAAAAAATGACCAAAATATGAATGTCAGTCTTTCTTAGAAGGGGGAACAAAATATTCAAGGAAGGAAACATGAAGACAAAGTGTAGAGCAGAGACTGAAGGAAAGGGCATCCAGGGAATACACCAACTGGGGATCCATCCCATATATAGTCACAAAACCCAGACATTATTGCAGATGCCTGTGGGGAGCCGCCTGAGTCGCACCCACATTCGCCATTACAAGATGGCGCCTACATCCGGCCGAGGACAAGTTGTAAACAGGCTAGTGCGCATGTACCTGGTAATTTTCCACCTCAGAGTCTCAGCCTCTCTCGTGGCGCCATCTGGCCTGATGTGCGGGGAGCCAATGGGGAAGCTCAATGTCCCAGGCGAGCGCTGTGGCCTATATAAGGGACAGGTGTTCTCCACTCTTGGCAAGCTTATGCTCTCCCTCTCAAGATGCATTAAAGCTTAACTGCAGAAGGATCCTTTGTGTGCCACGTCATTCTTGCTGGCGAGTCGGTAGTGCGGGACAGATGCCAAGAAGTGCTTGCTGACAGGAACCTCTTATAGCTGTCCCCCAAGAGGCTCTGCCAGAACCTGACACATATAGAAGCAGATGCTTGCAGCCAACCATTGGACATATCATGGTGACCACAATGGATGAGTTAAAGAACTGAAGGTAAACAAACAATTTAAGAGGTATTATTTTATAAACACAATGTTTAACATATATGCACATTCTCAGAATTTATATATTTGTGTAATATATATATATATATTTGTGTAAAATATATATATTTGTGTAAATTTTTGTAGGGCTGCACATGTGTTTGTATGAAAGTAGCATTTCTTTTTGATTCTTGGTGCAAGTAATACTCTTAAAATATTTTGTTTATACTAATATATGAATATTATACGTTAAGATAAATCTACTGTTTCTCTAAAATGAATTGATCTCCAATAATTGTTGTGACAATTCCATCCAAAGTTCATAAGCTTTCTATTTATAAACAACTGAATTCTACTGCGCAGCCAAGATGAGTTCTAGGGAGTACATTTCTAAGTTCTGTGGCCAGTGAGAAAGAGGGCCAGTTATCCTGCTTTCATGAACCTAAGGTAATCTCTTTTTGCTACCTCAGGTGGCCATGGGGAAAATGGTATTATCCTCATACTCTGGCAACTTCATGGCACACAAGTGGGCTGGGCTAACACTCATTTGCTCACCCCCAACCCCAACACTATGTCCATGTACTGAACATGTGAGGTTCAAGACAGGCTCTCCTGAGTGCTGCAACCAGCTATGGGCATGGACAGATCTCCCACTCTCATAACCTGGGGAAAGTTTCTCAACAGCCAGATGTGGAGGAGAGTCCTGGAGAGGATCACCCCTATATCCTAACTACTCCATGAAAGACAGGTGGTGGTGTCACTTTTCCCATACTAATATGTTAGGCCAGCTCACCCACATTTAATGGAATATGGCTAGCCTCTCAGGGCAAGAATCCAGGAAAAAAATCCTGAATCTTTTCTTTAACAGCCCATTAAATGCAAGTATTCACTCTGGTAACACTTGGATTTCATGAGTCTTGCTTCTAGTCATACTGGGATTGTGGCTGTCTTGGTATAGCATAAGAATAATATAAACATTACCAGAACGTTGCAATTCATGGAGCATAGAAGGTTTCAAGAGATCTGATGGAATACATTGGGAGAATAAAGTGACTTTATTTAGAAAAGTAAATGGTAGTAAATATGGATTAACAAAGCAGAGTAATATCATCATAATATCATCTCTCTACCTAATATTACCTATAATAGATAAATGTGATTGTGTAGATAACCACTTACTCTTCAAATTAAAATTCCATATCTGATCAGAAAATGTGTCTTAAAAGGCCCATAGATCTTCTAGCCAATAAATGCAGAAAAATACTATCAATCTAAATATAGTGTGGAACAGAGTCAGTAAATAGATTGATAAAACATTCCTGTATCTAAATCTCAGGGATCATTGTGGAAAAAGGACAAAAAAGATGGCAAAATGTAAGATATGATGCCATTTTCTGTAAAATTATGTCTTTTATGAATTCTAGTATTTACACCAATATTTATTTTCAAAATATTTCAAGAACTTATATAATGTTGACAGAAGGATATAATTTTCCATAAAGTAAAACAACCAATTGGTTATCCAACACAAAATGATCAGCCCTAAAATATATATAAATAACATTATCCAAACTGAAGTGTGTGTATTAATGTCTTTAAGAATAATCATGTACATATATACAGATATTTACATGTATGAAAACATGCAATTTATTTGAAAAGTAAATTAGAACATTATATTGGTGGGTAGGGAAGAGAAATGGGAAGGGGTAAATAAAATTGTATTATAATCTCAAAAAGAAAAATAAAATATTCATTATCACCAAGCAGACATGGAAGCAATGTCTACCACCTCAACTCATATTCATACAAGTCAATACAGAAATTTACAAAGGTTCTTTCTAGGCAAATGGTTACTTTATTGGAAAAACTTACACAGCATTTTCAATTGCTTATTTTTTGGACTGTTGTGCAAATAAAAAGGCTGCCCAGAAAATAATTTTTCAGACCTCTAATAGGTCACATGACACAGCAAACCTCGCACACTCGTCCTTAGCCTGTATTTTCTAGCCTCTTAAAAGGCTACATTAAATAATTATAGATTTTCCAAAAATAAATTGTCTGAACATGTGGATACTTGAGTCAAGATATCTTTTCTTTTCCCATCAGATAATGAATAGATGTTTATACACTGTAAGCCTATCTAGGATATTTTTTTTGCCAGGTGGCACAGGTGATTGCCCAAAATGGCCGCTGTTTGGCTTGAAATATAGAACTAGACAGCACATTATTTTATTCCTATATTTCTTCTTTTCTTTTTAGCTCCCTCTTTTCTCAGGATTATCTGAGCATTAGATAGTGTTAAATAAATTACTCACAATTTCCACACTGCAGCAGTTTACTGAAACATGAAACACTCTTTCATAGCATTGTTTATGGAAAACTATTGTTCATAATCTGTTGAAGTTTTCTGCAGTACAAGGCAAAGGTGAAACAAATGGTGAAAATAAGACATAGATAGGTGAAATTAGTATACATGGAACATAGAAATAACTTATCAGAATAGAAATAAATGTAGGGGATTATTTAATCAGTTACTACTTTTAACCAATAAAACCCAGATGTTTCTTCACTGGAAACTATGGCTTCTTTTTTCACAAGTATTAGTGTAAGATACTTTCCTCAATAAGAATGAACATTTAATGCAAGAGGAACTTTGTTTCTAGGTAAAACCCTCATACCTTTACTGAACTTAGTAACAAATACACATTGAACGGCACTCCTTACTATGAAACATGCAAGATTCACAAGTGATTAGGATATCAATTTATTTGCCCCTATCATCCTTTGTGGTAATTATTGAGGATAGGTGACCTATCTCACAAGGAGGGTATATTTTAGACTAGTCCTATATTTATATATCCAAGCCCCTCACCAAAACAGTCAGGGTCATGAGAAACAGAGCCTTAATTCTAGGAATATGACCAATATATTTGATAACAGATTTTATTTATATAGAATACTTCCTCCAAGGAAACTGATAATAAAACCTCGATGCAGGAAACCCACTTGTATCACTGAAATTCAATATTTTAAAATATTAGGACATCAATAATTATCTGCATTTATACGTATGTACATTCTTCAATAATAAATGAAGTCTATTGTAATCTTTCCCAGTCAACTTGTTAGGAATCACTTGTCCAATACACAATAAAGCTTCTAAAAATTCTACTACAACCACAGACTTTCACCATTTTAAACTAATATTCCGTGTTCTGTTATTCAGATGCACATTCATTTCTCTTGAGCCCCAAAATGTGATAAATCCTCAAAGTTTACCTTTGTGTTACATACATAGATGCAAAAAGAATAGAAATAATGGACTGAAGAATTTGACAAATTACTGAGCCATAGTTAACTATAGAGTTACCAGGACAATAGAGATGATAAATTTGGTACACTTTGCTAAGAACATTTTCTGATCTAAGCAGATGAAAGTAATTTCAAACCTAATGAGATACAAACATTAAATACAACCCAAGTATGATATAGCATAATAGATTTAATCTATTAGCATCAATTGATTCTTACACATATCAACATTTTGATAAAATAAAATGTAATTGAGAATCCAAAATTATGAACAAAAACAGAAATTTGAATTTTATAAAATTATCATAGAACATACAAGAGCCACAGGATGATATCTAATAAACACAATTATAAAAATGTTCAGTGATACTAAATAGTGGTTAAGACAAAACAATACACCACTTGTGCTGAGGAGCAAGTGGGAAGCAGGCTCCAGATGCAGAGACTGAGGAAAAGCCAGGAGGTAAGAGCCTGCCTGCTTCCACCTGTGGCCAGAGACACCTGCCTGACCCAGGAAACCTCCATATGCAAGCAGTGCAGGGAGAAAGCTACCTGCCTACTTGTGCTGAGGAGCCAGCTGGAGGCGGGCTCCATATGCAGGATCTGTAGAACAGCTGAAAGAGAGAACTGGTCTCCCAGGATTATTGGCATCTGAGCTGGAAGGAAAGACAAGCCACAGTCAGAGAGAGAAAGACCAGCTAACACCAGAGATAACCAGATGGCGAAAGGCAAGGGCAAGAACACAAGAAACAGAAACCAAGACTACTTGGCTTCATCAGAACCTAGCTTTCCCACCACAGCCAGCCCTGGATACCCCAACACACCAAAAAAGGAAGATTCAGACTTAAATTCACTTATCAAGAGAATGATAGAAGATTTTAAGAAGAAAATAAATAACTCCCTTAAAGAAATACAAGAAAACACAGGTAAACAACTGGAAGCTCTTAAAGAGGGCACACAAAAATCCCTTGAAGAATTACAGGAAAACACAATCAAAAGGGCAAAAATACAGGAAAACACAATCAAACAAATGAACAAAACCATTCAGGAATTAAAAACAGAAATAGAAACAATAAAGATATCACAAAGGGAGACAACCTTGGAGTTAGAGAACATAGGAAATATATCAGGAGTCATAGATGTAAACATCACCAACAGAATACAAGAGATGGAAGAGAGAATCTCAGGTGCGGAAGATACCATAGAAAACATGGATACAACAATCAAAGAAAACACAAAATGCAAAAAGCTCCTAACCCAAAACATCCAAGATATCCATGATGCAATGAGAAGATATAACCTGAGGATAATAGGCATAGAAAAGAGTGAAGACTCCCAACTTAAAGGACCAGTAAATATCTTCAACAAAATTATATAAGAAAATTTCCCTAACCTAAACAAAGATGAACATAAGCATACAAGAAGCCTACAGAATGCCAAATAGACTGGACCATAAAAGATATTCCTCCTGTCACATTATAATCAAAACACCAAATACAGAAAACAAGGAAAGAATATTAAAAACAGTAAGGGAAAAGGGGCAAGTAACATATAAAGGCAGACCTATCAGAATCACACCGGATTTTTCACCAGAGACCATGAAAGCTAGAAGATCCTGGGCAGATCTCATATAGACTCTAAAAGAACACAAATGCCAGCCTAGGCTGCTATACCCAGCAAAACTCTCAATAATCATAGATGGTGAAACCAAAATATTCAATCACAAATCCAAATTTGCACAGTATGTTTCCACAAACCCAGCCCTACAAATAATAATACATGGAAAACGCCAACTCAAGGAGGGAAACTACACTCAAGAAAAAGGAAGAAAGTAATCTTTCAATAAACTCAAAAAAGATAGCGAAACAAACAATATGAACAACATCAAAAATAACAGGAAATAACATCACTATTCTTTAATATCTCTCGCCTCAACTCCCCAATAAAAATTTAATATCAATGGTCTCAACTCCCCAATAAAAAGACATAGACTGACAGACTGGATCCATAAACAGGACCCAGCATTTTGCTGCATCCAGGAAACGCACTTCCGTGTTAAAGACAAACACTACCTCAGAGTAAAGGGCTGAAAAACAATTGTCCAAGAAAATGGCCGCAAGAAACAGGCTGGAGTAGCCATTCTAATAATCCGACAAAATTGACTTTCAACCAAAATTCATCAAAAAAGATGAGAAAGGACACTTCTTACTCATCAAATGAAAAATCTACCAAGAAGAACTCTCAATTCTGAACATCTATGCCCCAAATGCAAGAGCTCCCTCTTTCATAAAAGAAACTCTAATAAAGCTCAAAGCACACATTGCACCTCACACAATAATAGTGGGAGACTTCAACACTCCACAATCAACAATGGACATATCTTGGAAACATAAACTAAACAGAGACACAGTGAAACTAACAGATGCTATGAACCAAATGGGTTTAACAGATATCTATAAAACATTTCATCCTGCATCAAAAGAATGTACCTTCTTCTCCACACCTCATGGTACCTTCTCCAAAATTGATCATATAATTGGTCACAAAACAAACCTCAACAGACATAAGAAGATTGAAATAATCCCATGCCTCCTATCAGATCACTACGGATTAAGGTTGGTCTTCAGTGGCAAAAACAACAACAGAAAGCCCACATACACATGGAAGCTGAACAAAGCTCTGCTTAATGATAACCTGGCCAAGGAAGAAATAAAGAAGGAAATTAAAGACTTTCTAGAACTCAATGAAAATGAAAATACAACTTACACAAACCTATGGGACACAATGAAAACAGTGTTAAGAGGAAAACTCATAGCTCTGAAGTGCCTCCAAAAAGAAACTGGAGAGAGCATATACAAAGAGCTTAACAGCACATCTGAAAGTTCTGGAACAAAAAGAAGCTAATACACCTAAGAGGAGTAGAAGGCAGGAAATAATCAAATTAAGGGCTGAAATCAACCAAGTGGAAATTAAAAGAACTATACAAAGAATCAACAAAACCAAGAGCTGGTTCTTTGAGAAAATCAACAAGATAGATAAACCCTTAGCCAGACTAAGCAGAGGGCTCAGAGACAGTATCCAAATTAACAAAACTAGAAATGAAAACAGAGATATAACCACAGACTCTGAGGAAATTAAAAAAAAAATCATCAGATCCTACTACAAAAGCCTATATGCAACAAAATTGGAAAATCTGGAAGAAATGGACAAGTTTCTAGACAGATACCAATTACCAAAGTTAAACCAGGATCAGATAAACCATCTAAACAGTCCCATAACCCCTAAAGAAATAGAAGCAGTCATTAAAAGTCTCCCAACCAAAAAAAGCCCAGGACCAGATGGGTTCAGCGCAGAATTCTATCAGACCTTCAAAGAAGACCTAATACCAATACTCTTCAAGCTATTCCATAAAATAGAAACGGAAGGAACAGTACCAAATTCATTCTATGAGGCCACAGTCACACTGATACCAAAGCCCCACAAAGCCCCAACAAAGAAAGAAAACTTCAGACCAATTTCCCTTATGAATATCAATGCAAAAATACTCAATAAAATTCTTGCAAACCGAATCCAAGAACACATCAAAATGATCATTCACCATGATCAAGTAGGCTTCATCCCAGGGATGCAGGAATGGTTCAATACCTGGAAATCCATCAATGTAATCCACGACATACACAAACTCAAAGAAAAAAACCACATGGTCATTTCATTAGATGCTGAAAAAGCATTTGACAACGTTCAAAATCCCTTCATGATAAAAGTCTTGGAAAAATCAGGAATTCAAGGAGCATACCTAAACTTAGTAAAAGCAATATATAGCAAACCAGTGGCCAACATCAAACTAAATGGAGAGAAATTGAAGCAATCCCACTAAAATCAGGGACTAGACAAGGCTGCCATTTTTCTCCCTACCTATTCAATATAGTACTTGAAGTTCTAGTTAGAGCAATCAGGCAACAAAAGGAAATAAAAGGGATACAAATTGGAAAGGAAGAAATCAAAATATCACTATTTGCAGATGATATGATGGTATACTTAAGTGACCCGAAAAACTCCACCAGAGATCTGATACAGCAGATAAACAACTTCAGCAAAGTGGCTGGATACAAAATTAACTCCAGCAAATCAGTATCTTATGCTAGAAAAATAAACAGTCTGAGAAAGAAATTAGGGAAATGACACGCTTCACAATTGTCACAAACAATATAAAATATCTTGGTGTGACTCTAACCAAACAAGTGAAAGATCTGTATGACAAGAACTTCAAGTCTCGGAAGAAAGAAATAGAAGACCTCAGGAGATGGAAAGATCTCCCATACTCATGGATTGGCAGGATTAACATAGTTAAAATAGCCATCCTGCTGAAAGCAATATACAGATTCAATGCATCAAAATCCCAAATCAATTCTTCATAGACCGAGAAATAGCAATTCTCAAATTCATACGGAATAACAAAAAACCCAGGATAGCAAAAACTATCATCAACAATAAAATGTCTTTTGGGGGAATCAGCTGTACCTGACCTCAAGCTGTACTACAGAGCTTGATAAAAACTGCATGGGATTGGTAGAGTGATGGGCAGGTAGATCAATGGAATAGAATCGAAGACCCAGAAATGAACCCACACACATATGGTCACTTGATCATCGACAAAGGAGCTAAAACCATAATGTGGAAAAAAAAACCAGCATCTTCAACAAATGGTGCTGGATCAACTGGCGGTCTACATGTAGAAGATTGCGAATTGATCCATTCCTATCTCCCTGTACAAAGCTCAAGTCCAAGTGGATCAAGGACCTTCACATAAAACCAGATACACTGAATCTAATAGAAGAGAAAGTGGGGAAGAATCTCGAACACTTTGGCACAGAGGAATTGTTCCTGAACAGAACACCAATGGCTTGTGCTCTAAGATCAAGAATTGACAGATGGGACCTCATAAAATTACAAAGCTTCTGTTCAGCAAAGGACACTGTGAATAGTGCAAAACGGCAACCTACAGATTGGGAAAAGTTCTTTACCAATCCTACATCTGATAGAGGGCTAATATCCAAAGTATACAAAGAACCCAAGAAGCTAGACGCCAGAGATCCAAATAACCATATCAAAAAATGGGAAAGTGAGCTAAACAGAGAATTCTCAACTGAGGAAACTCGAATGGCCGAGAAGCACCTAAAGAAATGTTCAGCATTCTTAGTCAACATGGAAATGCAAGTCAAAAAAACCCTAAGATTTCACCTCACACCAGTCAGAATGGCTAAGATCAAAAACTCAGGTGATAGCAGATGTTGGCGAGGATGTGGAGAAAGAGGAACACTCCTCCATTGCTGGTGGGAATGCAAGCTGATACAACCTCTCTGGAAATCAGTATTTTGGATCCTCAGTAAAATGAACATAATACTACCTGAGGACCCAGCTATTCAACTCCTGGGCATATACCCAAAAGACTCTCCAACACATAACAAGGATATATCCTCCACTATGTTCATAGCAGCTTTATTTATAATACCAGAAGCTGGAAACAACCCAGATGTCCCTCCACAGAGGAATGCATACAGAAAATATGGTACATTTACACAATTGAATACCACTCAGCTATTAAAAACAATGACTTCATGAAATTCGTAGACAAATGGATGGATGTTGAAAATATCATCCTGAGAGAGGTAACACAGTCACAAAGAATGAACATGGTATGTACTCACTGTTAGGAGGTTATTAGCCCAAAAGTTTGAAATATCAAAAGTTCACTTCACAGCAACAGTAGTTCTGAGTGTGACGTCCCAAATGGATGGCTTGGAGAAAGGACTGAAGGAGCTGACGGAGTGTGCAGCCCCACGGAGGTAGCAACAGTGGCAACTGGCCTGTTCCCCTGATACTTCTAGAGACTGATCCACTAACTAAAGAATACACATTGAGAGACCCATGGTGCTGGCCACAAATGCGGCAGAGGAGTAGGAGTGTCTTGTTATCCGTCAGGGGGAGGAGAGGTCCTTGGGCCTGAGTGTGTTAGATCCCCCAGTATAGGAGAATGACAAGGAGGAAAGACGAGAGTGGGTGGGTGGGTGGGAGGGTATGTTGGAGAATATACCCATATTGGCAGGGGGAAGGCAGAGGGAATGGGGAGGTTCCAAAGTGGAGATCTGAAACATTGGAAATGTAAATAAAATATGAAAATAAAAAAAAAAGGCAAAGCAATACAACTAAACTAAGGTGCATCTTAGGACTCATGAAACTGGTTGGTGACTGGAAACCATAGTTAATTAATTTTCAAAGTCAAAAACAAAAAAAAAAACAAATTGAAAAGAAGAGAAATTCTGTTATGTTAAGCTTTTCAGTAGAGTATATGAAAAATCTTTGGTTTTACTGTTTTTAAGAATGATGTAAGCAGACATGTAAGTATGAGCATAGAATTGTGTTTGCTTCCAAAAATACAAGCATATAACTGATGTTAGAACTTGGATTGAAATGTAATGTAAAACATCTGAGAACTTTGATGTTAGCAAGATGATAACAAAAGGGGATTGCAAGGTTTGGGTTATGCTATTCTCAGAGGGTTTTGGTAAAAAAAGGTAAAGTGATGTCAGAAAATATTCCACAATGTCTCATGAGGTCAAGTGAAAACTGCTGTCCTGATATAAAAATTGTTTACAGATCTGATCACTCAAAGCAAATTAAGTATCAACTGGTCTCCTATCTCTGTCAGATAATAAAGGCTGACCTAAAATATTATCCTTGGAGATGAAGAAGAATTTCAAGAATGAGTCATGAATGATAGATCATAAAACTGAAACAATGACCATAAGCAGTAACAAATAAATTCCACAGCAGATAGGAGCAGTTTCACTTACAGCATCTGAATAATCATAGCATTTTACCTGACCATGCAGGCGTTTTCTCTTCATTTTCATCTGCAGGTTTCCAGATCACTCATCCTTCTCCAAGAATCAGCTTTTACTCAATCTGCAAGAACCTCTTACTAGCTGTTACTAGCTGAGAGCTAGACAACAACCAAGAGCAGTACTGGAAAAAAAACTTTATATGAATAGATTTCTTCAGCTGTGGTTGACTCTGATGCTGAGTATGTGTAGGAATATATAGAAAAGTTTGGGACCTATCTGGAGAGAGATCTCATAAATGAAAAAGAAGTCAAAAGCCCGTTGCTACCATGGAGATTTTCCACAATAGCCCCTCCATCTTTTTTCCCCCTCCCTGGCTGTTGCATTAGGAATAAAAAGGAAGATGAAATAGAAGAAGAAAGACCAAAATATTGCACAGTTAGTTATTCATTGGTTTCTGACTATAATTAAAAACAGAGAAAACTGTCCAGAAATGCCAGTGTGTTTGAGCCTGTATCTGGCTAATGATACCTGTAATAAAGCCTCCATTTGAATCTAGGGACTGTTGCTTGAAATCAAGGCCTGCCAAGTGCACTTCACAGCTGAACGTTTGTAATCTTCCTGTGGCGATATCCTAAGGAGCTATGCTTATTTGGAAATTTGTCACATTCATTCATATTATTGAATGTTCATATTTATGAACATTACAACCTACAAAAATTACACTTGGATTAGCTAAAGGCATACTTGTGCCCAGTGTAATCAAGCTATTTACCACATAATACACTGTGTATTAAATTATAATAATGGTAAGCAAATATTAACATTAGTTTATTTTAGAAAACAAATATCCATAATCTAGACATACTGCAATCATTTCTATGTATGTGCATAAATGTGTGGTTTTTATGCAGAGATGCACATTGTTTATATGAGTATGTTGTCTATTTCAGAACTGAGAAAATTATTGTTGAGTTGTCATTATTTTATAAACATTTAACTTAATATTTGTATGTCATAAAATATTTTAAACGTACAACCAATACATAGAATACATTAGGGTTATGCACAATATCTATAGCTAATAATTGTTTGATACATAATTTGACCTCTTTTTAATACATACACAGCTGATTTAGTAATGTTGATATGTGCTCAGATGAAGAGATATCTACAGGAGCATAAGTACCCTCTGATGGTAATCTTTCTTGAAAAATATTACTTCCTTTTACAACTAGTTCATCAATTTCCAACAAATACTGCAAGTTTCTTCCATCTCAAATATGATGCCTTACTGTAAATTTATCCTCATTGTTATTTTTTATATTTTGCATGTATGACTTAAAATTTAAGAGCCATTACTCTGTTTATGGTGCTCCCCTGTGAGCAGCACATGTGTATCTGATGACAAAAAACACTGAAAACTCTCTTATGACCTCAATGTCACAAGTGAACAAAACTTCTGACAAATTACACTCCTGTACTGAATATACTTTCCCATTATCATGAACTTTCTTTCCTTTGAGAAGCAGTAATTTGTATTAACAGTTTCAAATGTATATTATGGATTTCATTTTACATTGCACAGGATTTGTTAATGTTTATGGCTGAAAATTGTTATTACTCTTTGAAGTAACATATGCTCCAAAATAATAATGAGGGTATATAGTTATTTAACTATTACTAAAAGAGTAACACTTGATAATAGTAATAATTATTTTACTCCACTCTACAATGTCCTTCATCCTATTGTGGTTCTGATGGTTTAGGTCCTTTCCAACACAACCTTCTTAGTGGTATATACTCACTTTTCTTTCATTCTTTAGCTTCTGTTTTACCTGCTTATCTTTTTGATTGTTTTGTTTTGTTTTTATTAGTGGTATGATGATCCCATCTTAATTTTCACAACATGTCTGCTGTGTAATGTATATTATATCACAGAATGTGAGAGAATTTAATGCCAATAAGGTAAACCCACATTACTTCATATGTCAGGTAATGTTATGACATGTTAAGGAAAAGCTCTACCTGCTAATTCTCTGAAATAGTATAATTTCTTCATACTTACTAACAAATTGTAACTGTTACTTTCAGCAGAATTACTAATTTTACAGCATGAAGAGGTGAATTCCTGCAGAGATAAACTGCAGAGAATTTACAGTGGTCTGTCTAACCCTGACTGATGGATCCACAAATACACCACTATTCCAAGACATAGACAATATTGCTGAATGTGGGCAGAAAGATTACAATATCCAGCAGAATAGGACATACACAATCTGCACACATAAATTCCCAAATCCTTGTACACCTAGAAAGATTAACAAAATATCACCACACTCCAAATGTGTATTTGGAATGCCCAAGAACCTCCATATTCAGTACAGTGTTTCAGACACCTAAAAAATATGTGATGAGAAGATAAACTTCTATAAGGAAGAGTACTACAGTTTGATATGTAACTCAAAATGGTCATCACTAAAAGCACTCATTCACACAACTAATACCATATGCTGATCACATTTAATTTATGTCTCAAAAATGAAATTATGTGTATAGGTACATATGTATACAACAATAATTAGTTAAAATGGCATGAACTTTAAAGAGATGCAATAAAACATGTGGGAGGGATAGAAGAAATAAAATTTTTGGAAAAACAATTATATAAAATTCAAAAAATATATGAAATGATTTAAAGATATTTTTCCAGTAGGAGAGATATAAAGAATGTCTGACCTTCACCTTAACATTTGCAAAACAAACTTATGTAGAATTTTACCAATATTCTCTCTGGATAACAAACGAATTTATTGTACTAACATATAAAAAAACTGTCAATGTGCTCTTTACTCTACTGTGTATACTATATTGTGACCCAAATGTTGCAACCACAAAGTCTTATCCAGCACAAATTACAGCACTTGCATAGATATACTGATGAGCCCAAATTGTTAGGATTTTCTTCACTAATGTACTCAAGCCTTTTCCTAAGGTGGCATGAAGATAGATTTGAGTTGTATACAAATTACAGGGACATATTGATGCTCAAGTTCTGTCATTTATTGAAGGCTTGTTAATAATAAAAAACCTAACAATAGCATCACTGTATCAAACTAGAGGTAGAAAGTTCCAAAAGTACTCATTCACAGATAAAAAAGAATAGGCAAGTATTCCCTACTAAGGTTAGGGGAATAATTATTATTTAGAGATTCATCACAAGACAGAAGATTACTCATCAGTATATATTACTATATAGAATGGAGACACACAGAAAAATAAAAATAGATAGATAAATAGATAGATAGATAGATAGATAGATAGATAGACAGATAGATAGAGACATAGCACCCATAAACCCATACATAAACCACTGTGTTTGTAGAGTTAATGAGTTTGATAGTATGTGGAATAGGCAGGATGTGCCCTGGAAGGGTATACAAGAATTGATATAAAGAAACTAGAGTGTTCATTTATGAAATAAAGGGAATGCATAATAAAATTAATTATGTTAATATATGTGTTTTTCAACTCCCACATAAAACACACACACACAAAAAGTCAATCCTTGTGTTATTCATAGAGGGATCTAAATGTGATTTTACATTTTAATGAATTCAACTAGCACACAGAGGAAATAATGAGTGTTGTGAGATATCCTACACTTGTATTTCTTCATATTATAAAACACTAAGAGTCACAAGGACTTTAATCTCTGAATGGTGTAATGGCTGTTTCTTCATATCATATAATAGTAGGTTATTCTTACTGGGAAAAAAAAACAAAAACACACCCTCTAAAGAGGGCATTTTGCATTTTGGTTTTTTCCCAACCTGTTGGTTGCTGTTTTGGCCTACCAATCCTGCATCTGAAAGAAGGCTAATATACAATATATACAATGATCTTAAGAAGTTAGACTCCAGAGAATCAAATAACCCTAATTAAAAATGGAGTACAATTCATAGACATGGTGAGACTTCCTCTGAATGTAATTGAGAACAAAAAATCCTTGCTGTTCTTTGGTGTAATCTCCTGGTTTGGGCAACTGTTTATTAGCTATACACATCATCCTTTAAGTGAGAGAATTTCGCCCTAGACATGTTTGGTTTATTAGCATGTTCAGGAGAATACTGCGTGGACTCTTATAGACAAGGTGCTGCCTCTTCTCACATCAATAGGATTTCTACCATCCACATCAGCTGTAGTATTTGCCTGTGTGAATGAAGCCAGATAGAGTTGGGAGTGTGGGTCATTTTGAATGGCATGTTAGGCACATGAGACAACTCACAATTTTATTTCTGTAAGAAATAAACCTACCAGCAGCACACAGACACCTCTGATCCTCCTAAGCATAGGGATTCCTCCATGTTACAACGATTTCATTCTGTCTTTTCTGTATTGTAAGTAACCACATGAGAAGTTAGCACATAAAATAGAGTTAGAACTTTTAGGTAGCAGATTTCCTGAGTAACTGTGCTCCAACAGAGCAAGGAAGTATGAAGTATACTCAAGACATGCTTCTGATGATGGACTTGGAAAAGGCCCACATCCAATGATACACATGCTTTAATGAATGTAGCTAGCACAGGACCAGGAATCAAAATGGGAATTTTATCTCTTGTCCTGGTTTGTAAATAACTCTTTTTTTCCCCTAAGACAAACACCTGTTTTATAACTTTTGTTGTAGTGTGTTTGAGAATTATGATGGTAATGTGTTATGGTAAATGAAGTCTTAAATACAATAATAATTACAACTTAAATTTCCAAATGAAAAAAAATATATACTGCTTAAGCTTCTGCGAGAGGCACAAGACTTTTATAATAAGCATTAGTACTTAACTTCTCAAGTTTAGCAGAACTGGAAATATTTTACAAGATACCATGTTTTATACAAGAGAGTACATCAACATTTTGTGGGAAATGACCTTGGTTTTATACATTGTAGCTTATTTTTAAAAATGCAGTATTTTAACTGGCAGGAAGTGTTGATATAGTACACAGTTCCTGTTTACCAATCCAAGGGCTATGCCTCTTATAAGCAAATGTTTTTATATGTATCTTTTCACTTAACCCTTTAATCCAGCGTAGAATTGCAGAACAGATAGAAAGGTCATTTGCAAGAGAATCAATGATGCAGCCTTTATTCCCTTATCTTGACCAGTATGTATTCAAAGCATCTTCGTGGAAGCAGGGGAAAGTCATATGAAGATTCACCTTCTATATTTAAAAAGAAAAGATACTAGCATATAGGCTTCTAGGCGCTGGAAGAAAAATTCCTTTTGTGTGATATTAACTCTTTTATGAGTTTTTACCTATCATAACTACATTCCTGCATTTAATAAGCAAATATCATTTGGTGGCAGTATCTAAAGCAGTAGTATATATGCCCAAAATAACTTTAAAAATACTAAATGGAGTACAGAGATAAACAAAAAATTTCAACTGAGGAATATTGAATGGCCAAGAATCATCTAAAGAAATGGTCAACATCCTTAGTCACCAGGGAAATGCAAATCAAAACAACTCTGAGATTCCACATCACACCAGTTAGAATGGCTAAGATCAAAAACTCAGGTGATAGCAGATGCTGGCGAGGATGTGGAGAAAGAGGAACATTCCTTCATTGTTGGTGGGATTACAAGCTGATTCAACCACTTTGGAAATCAATCTGGCAGTTCCTCAGAAAACTGGACATAGTATTACCCACCTATACCCCTCCTGGGCATATACCCAAAAGACTCTCCAACATATAACAAGGATATATCCTCCACTATGTTCATAGCAGCATTATTTATAATAGTCAGAAGCTGGAAACAACCCAGATGTCCCTCCACAGAGGAATGTATACAGAAAATGTGGTACATTTACACAATTGAATACTACTCAGGAATTAAAACAACAACTTCATGAAATTCACAGACAAATGGATGCAACTTGAAAATATCATTCTGAGTGAGGTAACTCCATCACAAAAGAACAAACACAGTGTGTAAATGGATATTAGCCCAAAAGTTTGGAATACCCAAGATTCAATTCACAGACCATATGAATCCTAAGAAGAAGGAAGACCAAAATGTTGATACTTCAGTCTTTCTTAGATTTAATGTCATTTAATGAGGTAATAAAACAAACTTCAACCCAGCTAAGGTATATTTTTAACCAGGTGGCACAGAAGATTGACATAGATGGCTGCTGTTTGATTTAGAATAGAGGACTGGACAGTACCTTGATCTCTCTCTCTCTCTCTCTCTCTCTCTCTCTCTCTCTCTCTCTCTCTTATGCTCTCCCTCTCTCCATTTTCAACTCCCTCTTTTCTCAAGAGCATTAGGGAGTATTAAATAAATAACACATTATTTTCACACTACAGTGGTTTACTGAATGCTGAAGAACATTTTTCATAGCATTGTCTGTGGAATCGTTTTTGAATATCTGCTGAACTTATTTTTAGTACAAAACAAGGAGATATTAGCCCCAAAATGTGCACATTACCCAGGATACTGTCCACAGAACTCAAACAAGTTTAACAAGCCGAAGGCCCCAAGGGAAAATGCATCAATCACACCTGGGATGGAGAAGAAAGCAATGACAGGAGGGGAAAGGGAGGGTCCTTGGTTGGAAATGTGACAGGGAGTGGAAGAGGGGACCATGATCAGGTATTGCATGGAGGAAAAGGACTGAAGCCATGAAGGCCAACAGAAAAAATGGAACAGAAAACCTCAGGAGGTAGGAGGTGGGAGGAATGTCTAGAATGTACTAGGGACATAGGCAGTGAGAGAATCTCATGACTCAAAGGTAGGGACCTTAGATGAAATGCCCTACCGTAGGGAGAGGTAACTTATAGGGCCCACCTCCAGTAGAAAGACAGAGCATCAAGTGAGGAAATTACTGCCATTTCACAGTAAAAATCTCTGACCCATAACTCTTCCTGTGTGAAAGAACTGCAGTGAAAAATTGGAGAGGTGACTGAGTAAAAGGAGGTCCGGCAACAGACCCAAAGTAGGATCTAACTCATGATGAGGTCCTAAGACCTGACACTGAGGCTATGTAGTGCTCACAAAAAGGGTCTTATCATGACCGCCCTCTGAAACACCCATCAAGCAGCTGAAAAAGTCAGATGCAGATATTTATACCCAACCAATGGAGAGAAGTTGCTTGCCCCTGTGGTTGAATTAGGGAAATGCTGGAAGAAGCTGAGGAAGAGAGTGACCCTATAGGAGGAACAGCAGTCTCAATCTGGACCCCAGAGACACTCAGACACTTGACCACAAACCAAGCGGCATACACCAGCTGATCTGAGGCCCCCAACCCATATACAGCAGAGGAGTGCTGGGTCTGGGTTTAGGTAGAGAAGTTGCACCTAATTTTCAAGAGAATGGAAGCCCTAGGGCGTTTAGAGTTCTGGTGGAGTGTGTGTGTGGGGACATCCTTTTTTAAACAGAAGGTGAGGAGGAGATATGAGATGTGGAACAGTCAGTGGGAGGGACAAGAGAGGGATAAAATCTAGGGTATTAAAAATTAAGATTAAACAAAATAAGAAAACCAAAAATAATAATAATAATAATAAAAGCAAAGGTAAAGCAAATGATGAAAGTTAAGAAAAAGATACCTGAATTATTACATGTGGAATATGGTAACAGCTTATATGAATAAACACAAATGAAGTTGATGTTTTTCTGGTCCTACATTTAACTAATCAATACCAGGTGAATCTTCATTGGAGACTATCTCTTATTTTTTCACAAGTATTTATATATGTGACACATAAAAATAAACATCAATTCTTACATTCACTAAAATGGACATTTATTTCAATAGAACTTTATTTCTATGTAAAACCCTCATACCTTGATTGAACTTGATAGTAGATGCACAATGACAGGAACTAACTATGAAACATACAATATTCCAAAGTGACTAGGATTATAGGTTACTAGTGTCTTAGTGGTAACTATAGAGAATATATGAGCTATCTCACAACTTACATATTTGACTAGTCCTGTATTTATATATACGAGCCCCTCATCCATAACTATCAGTATCCTGTGAAACAGAACCTTCCTCTTCATTCAGTCCAGGAATGGAACCAGTACATTTAATAATAGATTTTATTCATTTAGAATCCTTCCTCCACGAAATCTGAGATGAAAACTATTATGAAGGCAATGCATTACTATCATGACCATTCACAATTGAAAACATTAGTGAGTAAGAAATTATCTACTTTTATAGGTGTGCACTTTCTCCCAAAACAGGCAAAACAGGCAAAGGTTATTGTAGTCATTCCAAGAAAACTTGTTCATTATATAATAAAGCTGCCAAAAATTCTAGTACAACCTCTGACTTTAACCATTTTCAACTAATATTTCCTGCTTGGTTATTCAGATGCACATTCATTTCTCTTGAATGAGTACCAAAATATGATAAATCCTCAAAGTATAGCATTATGTTAAATACATAGAAGCAAATGTAATGCAGATGATGGACAGAACAGTTTGAGAAATTACTGAGCCACAACCTTATAGTTAACTATAGAGATACCAAGACAATTGCGATGAAAACTTGGTAAAGACTTTGATACGAACCTATTCTGTTCTAAACAAATGTTAATAAGTTCAAAACTAATAAGATACCAACTTTAAGTATAATCCAATTATGGTATATCATGATAGATTCAACCTATTAGCATCAATTTATTCTTACACATATCAATATTTAGATAAAATTAAATGCAACTGAGGCTCCTAGATTATGCACAAAAACAGAAACTTTAATTTTATAAAATTACCACAGAATATACAGAAGCCACATGATGATATCTGATAAGCACAATTAAAAAAATATTCAGTAATATCAAATAGTGATTATGACAAAGCAATACAACTAAACCAACATACATACAAGGAAAAATGGAAACTTGGTGGTGGCTGGAAACCTTAGTACATTGAGATTCAAAGTCAAAAACAAGAAAAGAGAAAGAAAAGAAATTTAGTTATGTTAAGCTTTTTCACTTGAGTATCTGAATCATATTTGATTTTACTGTTCTTAATGAATGATGTGTACAGATAGGTAAGTATGACCAAAGAACTATGTTTGTTTGCAACTAGAACAACATAAACTTGATTCTAGAATTTTGATTGAAATGTAATGTAGTATATTTGAGATCTTTGATAGTAGCAAGATGAAAACAAAGAGGAATTGCAGTATTAGGGTTATAGTACTATCAGAAAGCAGTGGTATAGTAGATAAGATGATGTCAGAAAATGTTCCAGAAAATCTCATGGTGTCAAGTGAGAAACACTGACCTGATATAAAAACCCTTTAGAGATCTGATCCCCCAAAGCAAATTAAGGAGCAACAGATCTCCTGTCTCTGTCATATACTGAAGGCTGACCTAATACATCATTCTTGACGATGAAGCAGAACTCCAAGGATGAGTTCTGAAGGACAGATCATAAAACTTAAGGAATGACCAGAAACAATAACAAATACCTTGCATAACACACAGGAACAGTTTCAATCAGAGCATGTGAAGAATCATAGCAAGTTACCTGACCATGCTGATGTTTTCTTTTCATTTTCATCTGCATGTTTCCAGAACACTTTCCATTCTCCAAAAAGCAACTTTCCGTCAATCTCCAGCAATACTCTAGTACTAGGTGAGAGCTAGATATCAACCATATATGTGAGTAGATTTCTTTAGCTGTTGTTGACTCTTGACTGGCTGAGTATATGTAGGAAAATAGAGAAAAGGTTTGTGACCAATCTGAAGACAGAATTCAAAAATGATAACGTAGGCAAAAGCCTGTGGTTACCATGGAGATTTTTCCACAAAAGCTCCTCCATTGTTTTTGCCCCTTCCCTGCCTGTTGAATCAGGAATAAAAATAAAGATGAAATAGAAGGATAAAGACCAAAATATTATGTAGTTACTCTTTAATTTCTTTAGCTAAAACCAGAGAAAACTGTCCTGTAGTGCCTGTACCTTTGACCCTGTGTCTGTCTAATTGCACATATAATAAAACCTTCATTTGTATCTAGGGACTGCTACTTGTAGTAAAGGGCTATCAAATGCACATTACAACTTATAAATAGTGCACTTGAAATATCTACAGGCATTCTTGTGTTCAGGAATTTAAAGCTATTTACCACATAATACAACTTGTCTTAAGTAAAGAAATATAAAGATGAGTTTAATTTTGAAAAGAAATATACAAAATCTAGACATCCTACAATCATTTTTTGTATGTATACATATGTGTGTGTTTTTATACAAACACATTGTATATATGAGTAGAGTGTCTATATGAGAATTTATAGAATATTATTAAGATGTCATCATTTATAAACATTTAACTTAATATCCATATATCAAATATTGTGCTAAAAATACAACTAACACATACTATATATTCAGATTGACCACAATAACTATAATTAATAACCCATGGGCACTTAATTTGATCTCTTTTTAGTACAAACTCAGCCAATCTAGCACTCTTGGTATGTGCTGAGATGCACAGAGATCTACAGGAACATCAATACCCTCTGATGCTAATCTTCCCTGGAAAATATATATTCCCTCTTCAACTAGTTCATCAAATGCCAAGAAATACTGCAGGTTTCTTCCACCCTAACACTGACGCCTTTCTGTGCAGTTATCCTCAAATTTCAAGTTTAGATTTTAAATATTTGACTGAAATTTTAGAAGATAGGACTATGTTTATCCTGTTTCTCTGTGAGCAGAACATATGTAGCTTAAACAAAGCAAATCAGAAGACTTTTCTATACTCTCCATTTCACAAGGAAAGCAACCTTCTGACATAGTACACACCTGCACTGAATATACTTTCCAATTATCTCCAACATTCTTTCCTTTGAGAAGCAGCAATTTATATTAACAGGTTCAAATGTATACCATGGTTGTCATTTTGCATTGCACAAGACTTGTTAATGTTAATGACTGAAAATTTATTGCAGTTTGAAGTAATATATACCCCCAAATATTGATAGAATACAATTATTCAATTATTACTAAAACAATAACACATGTCAATAATAAGAATTATTTTGCTCCATTCTATCATGTCACACATCGTATTGTCATCCTGATGGTTCAAATCCTTTGCAACACAATCCATATAGTGTTATGTCCCTCATTTTTTTTCTTTCAATCAAGTTTTGTTTTGCTTGCTTTTTGTTGTTGTTGTTGTTTTGTTGTTGTTCTCTTCACTCTACTTCCGTCTTTTTCTTTGTTTTTGGATTGCTTGTTTGTTTTTCAGCATATCACAATCTAGGTTCCATGAACTGATGATTGCTAAGTAAGGCAGACATCTACAAGTTTATAATACCTAGTTCTGTGGACTATGTATTTTCTGATTCTTCTTCACCCAGCACTCTTAGTGAAGGGATCTGGCTCATGGAGTAAGTGTGCATTAAGGCAAATATGATAGTAGGTAGTTACTTCCACAAGATTTGTGCTATATTTGCCCAGATATTTTGCATGCCAGTCATCATTACAGAGTAATAATTTTAATATGGAGTTGGGGCTTACATTTCTCTTTTAATAGCCTACAGAGAACCTTCCCCACCAAAGACAGTAATATGTAGGAATGAATGTTCTATTTTGGCACCTATTAAACATCTCTGTTTTTAGTGAGTTCTGTAAGTGTAGTCTTTAGCAATTGCATTTTTGAAGCTTCCTCTTTGCAAGATATGAAATCAAATAAAAAGACTCAAACCAAATATTAAGAAGAAAGAATTGCAAGAGTGAGAGATAGAGGGGGAGGGGAGGGAAGAGGAGAGGAGAGAAAAGGAGAGAACAGAAAAGAGAGAAGAGAAGACAAAACTTAGAAAATAGTGCTCTAGGTTCCTTTTGTGAGTGCTCCATAGCAGCAGTTATAGTGTCAAGCCTTGGGGCCTCCCCTTGAGCTGGAACCCACTTGGTGCCTATCACTGGACCCGCTTTTCTTCAAGCTCCTCTCCATTTCCATCCCTGTAATTCTTTTAGACAAGATCAATTATAGGTCCAAGTTTTTATTGTGGATGGCAACCTTCTTCCTCCTTTGATGCCCTGTCTTCCTGCTGGAGGTGGGCTCTGTAAGTTCCCTCTCCCTACTGTTGGACATTTCATCTATCATCCCTCCCTTTGAGTCCTGAGAACTGATCATCTCCCAGGTCTCTGGTGCATCCTGGAAGGTCCCCACAACCTCCTACCTCCCAAGGTTTATATCCTTCCTGCTTGCACTGAGGGATTCAGTACATTTTCCTCACCTAATACCTGATCAAGTTCCCCTCTTTTTCCCCAACCCTCATCCACTTTCCCTCCCATGTTCTTCCTTCTCCACATGTGATTGCTTTCTTCTCTCTCCCAAGTGGGACTGAGGTGTCCTCATGTTGGCCCTTCAGCTTGTTGAGGTTATTTGAGTTCTATAGACTGTATCTTGGGTATGCTGTACTTCTTTTTTCTTGTGGTTAATATTCACTCATTAGTGAGTACATCCCATGAATGTCCTTTTGGATCTGTGGTACCTCCCTCAGGATGATATTTTTAGTTCCACCCATTTGCCTGCAGAATTGAGGATTTCCTCATTCTTAATAGCTGAGTAGCATTCCATTGTGTAAATGAACTACATTTCCTGTATCCATTCTTCATTCATAGAACATCTGGGTTGATCCAGCTTCTTGCTAACACAAATAAGGCCACTATGAACATAGTGGAACATGTGCCTACCATGACCAAACTCTGGAAGACCCAACAAGCTTCTGAAAGTATCAGATGCAGATATTTGCACACAACCAATGGACAGAAGCTGCTGACCCTTGTGGTTGAATTAGGGAAAGGCTGAAAGAAGCTGAGGAGGAGGGCAGCCCTGTAGGAGGACCAGCAGTCTCAATTAATTTGGACCCTGAGATCTCTCAAACACTGGACCACGAAAAAGGCTGCATATATCAGTTGATATGAGCCCCCTAACACATATATAGCAGAGGTCTACCAGGTCTGTGTTCAATCAGAGATGATGCACTTAATCCTAAAAATATTGAAGGCCCCAGGGTGTTCAGAAGTCAAGTGGGGTGGGGCTGGGGGTGGGGGCATCCTTTTGTAAACAGAGGATGGTGAGGAGGTATGAGATGTGGAACAGTCAGAGTGTGGATGGGAGGGATAAAATCTGGAGTGTAAATAAATAAATAGATTTTTAAAAGTATAAACAAAATCAGGGTAGGTTTTTAATATAAGCCACTCTTTTTCATTTACCATATTTTTATTTATTTTCATTTTTCTGTCTCTTTTTGTATCAATGTACCATTTATTATATAATAAAGTATAATTTCTTTTATCATAAAGAAATTGAAAACACTGCTCTAAATGTGATGTCTCCGTCCAGTCCCTTCACTCAGAGCTCAGGAACCTTCATGGAAAAGCATGCAGAAAGAATGAAAAAAACCAAAAGAAGATCTAGGCTCACTAAATCAAATAAGGAATATTCTTCTGAACTCAGAGATTCTGGAGCAGTAACTACAGAGGTTACAGGAGTCTGCACTTGTTGCACTCTCTCTATATCTATCTATCTATCTATCTATCTATCTATCATCTATCTATGTATCTATCTATCTATCTATCTATCTATGATAGATACATGATAGACATTTAGATATATAGATATAGATATAGATGTAGATATAGATAGACATTTCATTTATTTATTTATTTGTTTTATTTACTTATTTACATCCTAAATGTTGCTCCCTCCATGAGCCTCTCTCAGAGTTCTTCCCAACCTCCCTATCCTGTTTGCCTCTGAGAGAAAACCCTGAGTGTATTACTCTACTCTGGTGCATCAATTCTCTGCAGGATTAGCCAAATCCTATCACTCTGATGCCATTCTCTGGGAATTCCCAGGGGTCGAGGTTAGTTGACACTTTTGATCTTCCTGTGGGGTTGCCATCTCCCTGAGGGCTTTCAATTCTTCCCCTAATTCTTCCACCAACCTATGTCCAATGTGTGTCTTTGCAAATCTGCATTTGTCTCACTTACCTGCAGGGTAGAGCCTCTCAGAAGGCTTGTATTTCAGGCTCATCAGTGCAAGCACAACATAGCATTATTAATAGTATGAAAGATTTGTATGATGTACAGACAGTTTGGCCAGGTGCTCCTGAGAACTCAAGTCTTTCTACAGCCATCTATTAGACTGTTCCTATGTGACCTGGCACCCTGCCCTACTGTATATTCTGCCTAACTTTTTCTGGCTCTGCCTCTTGATCTGTGGCTACACTGATTAATTATTGTACCAAGAATCCTCTCCTGCCAGTGTCCCACATCCTATTCTCTGCTTCATATCATTTGCCATCACCTTATTTATTGTGAACTCCTTAAATAATTCAAAAGCCATATTTTTGTATATCTGTGTATATGTGTTCGTAGACCATCAGAGTGTTCATGTTTCCCAGTATTGCTTTCCATCCGTTCAACAATGTGCTTGGTGTTCATTCTTCTGAGGCTGTACTCTTTGAAGGAATTCTTTCCATGCCTTGTGCAATTCCTTTTTGCTTTCCCTTAGTCACAGCTCAATAGAGGCAAGTTAAGAGGGCTTTTTCCTCAATCAACAGTAGTTGCCTTTGTTTCCTTTTTAAAATTGGAATGTATCAATTATACCTAGCCATAGGCTTCATAAAGATATTTTTATACTACTAAATTATTGTCTTTGAGCATGTTTATCTCCATATCAGTGCATTTTCTTATTGGCCTACCTTCTTCTGACAGTTTCCTTGGCTACTGCAACTGCATCTCTATGTACGTTTCATGTTTGATGGATCACATCCTTGCTACCTATCCTGTTTTTGGCCCTCAATGTGCTACATGTCTGCATGTCTGCCCCCTTACTCGTCATGCTTTTTTTTTCTTTCTTTTTTCTTTATTTTTGTATATTTTTGTTGGTTTTTTAATTGGTTAATTTATTTATTTACATTTCAAATGATATCTACTTTCCCAATTTACCCTCCCCCAAAACCCTATCCCATCCCCCATGCTTCTATGAGGTTACTCCCTTACCCACTACAACCTCACTACCCTGTCATTCCCCTACACTGGGACATAGAGCCTTCATAGGACCAAGGACCTCTCCTCCAATTGATGCTAAATAAGGTCATCCTCTGTTACATATGCAGCTGGTCCCTCCATATGTATTCTTTGGTTGATTGTTTAGTCCCTGTGAGCTTTGGGGGTCTGTTTGGTTGATATTATTGTTCTTTCTATAGGGTTGCAAACCCATTCAGCTCCTTCAGTCCTTTCCCTAACTTCTCCCATGGGGTCCTCATGCTCAGTCCAATGGTTGGCTTTGAACATCTACATCTGTATTTGTCAGGATCTAGAAGAGGCTCTCTAGGGACAGCTATATTAGGCTTCTGTCAGCAAGCACTTCTTGGCATCCTCAATAGTATTTGGGTTTGAGGCAGTCTCTGGATGGCCTTTCCCTCAGTCTCTGCTCCACATTTTTTCCCCACATATCCTTTAGACATGAGCCATTCTTTGTTAAAAATTTTGAGATGACTAAGTGACCCAATCGTCCAACCAGGGGCCTTGTATAACCTCAGGTTATAGTCTCTACAGGTTCTCCCCTTTGTTGAAAATTTCAGCTAATCTCATCCTTGTGGTGTCCTGGGAGTCTCTTTCTTTCCTAGTATCTGGGACCTTTTGGTGGCTCGCCCAGTTGCTCATCCCCCATTGCTACACACCTATGTTCAATTTCCTGACCATTTGTATTTCATCCCCATCTACTTCCATAGTGAACTTTCCCCCCTTTTTTCCTCCCCCTCCTTCTTCCTCCCAAGACCCTTCTACCCTCTACCTCCTGTGAGTAATTTTTACCCCCATCTAAGAAGGAGTGAAGCATACACAGGTTTGTCTTCCTTGTTCTTGAGCTTCATATGGTTTTTGAGGTGTATCATGGGTCTTCAGAGCATTTTGCCTAATATCCACTTAGCAGTGAGTACATACCATGTGTGCTCTTTTGTGACTGGGTTACCTCACTCAGTATGTTATTTTCTAGTTCCATTCCTTTGCCTGAGAATTTCATGAACTCATTGTTTTTAATAGCTGAGTAGTGCTCCATTGGGTAAATGTACCACCTATTCTGTATTCATTCTTCTGTTGAGGAACATCTGGGTTTTTCCAGCTTCTGTCTGTTATAAATAAGGCTGCTATGATCATAGTGGGGCATGTGTCTTTGTAATATGTTAGAGAATCTTTCGGGTATATGTCCAGGAATGGTAGAGTTAGCTGGGTCCTCAGGTAGTTCTAGGTCCAATTTTTTGAGGAACCACCAGACAGATTTCCAGAGTGGTTGGACTATCTTGCAATCCCACCAGCAATGGAGGAGAGTTTCTTTTTCTTCACATACTCATCAGCATCTTCTGTCACCTGAGTTTTTTATCTTAGCCATTCTGACTAGTGTGAGATTGAATTTCTGGGTTGTTTTGAATTTCATTTCCCTGATGACTAAGGTTGTTGAACATTTCTTTAGGTATTTCTTGGCCATTTGATATTCCTCAATTGAGATTTCTTTCTTTAGGTCTGTACCCCATTTTTAAATAGGATTATTTGCTTCTCTGGATTTTAACTTCTTGTATTTTTTTGTATATATTGGATATCAGCCTTTTATAGTATATAACATGGGTAAAGATCTTTTCACAATTTCTTGGCTGTTTGTCCTATTGACAGTGTTTTTTGAATATGTTCTTCCCAATCTTTGTGCAAGACCTTTCTCATTTGAATGTTTTTAAAACACACAGGATCCCTTGGAGTCTGCTATTCCCTAAGAGCAAAGGGAGAATGATTGGACCTTAGCCAGCATGGCAAACATGGCTCTGCCAATCCTGCTCTTTTCTCCCATTCATGTTATCTTGCTAAAAGGTGTAAGCTTACATTCCTAACTAGCCACCAAAATGTATTTCCACATTTTGAAAATTTCTCCTACTGAGTCTCCCTATGAAGATCTAACTATCAAAGTATTAAAATCTAGTAATCCAATGACCACTTTGGCTCACCTAATTAACATACCCAATCAAAACTAAACTTCTCATTCTAATACAGGCAATCCCATATTTCTTTTATAAGTCATACCTGTCTCCTTGCTATCTAGAGAAAGTCTATTTTTGTCCCTACACCCATAACTATTCCTTTCTCCTATCTTCCTCATTCTGTATAAATGCCAGCTTACCATTTTTATGGTATATATGAGTATATGAACAAGTGAATCTATGATTCATGTGCCTTTTCTTGAGGTACCTTTTTCTTCTGCTTGTTTGACTTGGTGTTTTTATTTAATCTTAATATTTTATTTTGTCATATTTTATTCTTATCTTTTAGAATTGTGTTCTTGTCTAGTGATGGACAAATTAGGTGTGAATATATATGGGAAAGAATAGGGATGGACTGGTATGAGAAGTGGGGACTATAATCAGGATAGTTTGTAGAACAGTAATCGATGTGCATTGAATGGCAATGGAATTCCATGGACTACTGAATGTTATCTTGCCATTCTGTAACTGACATACTCCACATTTAAAACTATCAGTAATGAACCAAAAGGCTTGATTGAATTATGGATAACATTTTATACATATTAAATACTTGCTAACATTACTGGATCTTCTAGGGCATTAGTTTGCAATGGGCCTCATGTTGTGATATTTTAATATAGTTCCTCAAATTGTGATGAGTCTCACTCATAAAATTATATTGGTTTCTACTTCATAATGGTGATTCCAATATTCTTATGTGCTGTGATATAAATAGCTGTATTATATCTATGCTATACCTATCTGAAACCATGTTAATTTAAGAATGATTTGCTTATAGCAAAAGGGAAAGTGATGCTTGATACTAAAGTAAATGTCTCTTGACTTGTTCTTCTACATGGCCATTAAAATTCTCAATAATCCATGCTATGAGGATATTTCAAAAGCTAGTACAGAAAAACTGTTCAAGAGATCATATGTCTGTCTTACAGTATAATTCTTTGTTGAATTAGTTGCAGAATTCCCAGTGAAACAATTAGAATTAGGAGACACAAATAACTGGCATGTTTTGTCCTTCTCTAAAAGATCACATTTGGGGCTCATCACATTTATAGCTTCCTACGATGAGTAAGAAGATTGGAGGTCTTTCAAGGAGACCAATGTTATCTCTTTGACAATACAACTTGTATCATTGCATTAAGTGTACGACCAGCCAACAGAATTTACTTACATGCAGTTTAATGCTTCTTTCCACTTTTGTCTGCAATATATTAGATACACGTTTGTCTGCATTTGATCTACTATTACCTGCATATGACTACATAGGTTTCAAAGTAAGTAGTACAAAAAATACCGTAATTTCTGTTATATTTTCTATAGAGCTATGAGGCCAAATATTCAACATAGATGAAGTAACACTTAAAGAGAATGAAGTCCCAGAGAGGTACGAACTTCAATAAGGAAGTGTCTAAACCATAGTATAAGAAACTATCTAGTTTGGGAGAAAAGGTGATAGTTTCAAAAAACATCACACTAGATGAATACATGGAATGTCATATAAGCTCTTACTAGAACATTATTTATCATTAATCAAACAATATTTACTCATTGGTGGATAAACCATAACTATATCGACCACAGTAGAAGCTACCAATGTATGCTGTCTAAGTTGGAAATGTAGAGTACAGAACAGGAATGAAGTGAAACTAGATAGAACACAGCACTCCTTATCATAGGAGTGATATTTTAGAGGAGAGTAACCCAGGGATTCAGAATATTCCAGTCTTCCCAGAGAGCCTCAGCATTTCACTATTTCTAATTCTCTTGAGCCTTAAGCATTGAGTTGTTTTAGTTACACCTGGTGGTCCAGTCTGTGGCTTGGAAGGGATATACTGAAAACTATTCATTGATTCATTTCTAGTAACCTTCAATAATTGCTAATCTAATATCATCTGTGGAAAAACAATCATCCAGAAAAACCCAGTGGGATAAGTGTTTTTCTTTACTATTTTCTCAATTTCATAGTATTTAAGCAAGTGAGTAAAAAGGAGGACAATAATTATCTCATGTACCTATACATTATTGATTATCAAATACATGTCATGTTTATGCAACATCACCTGGAAAATGAAAACAAAAATTTAAATGCCCAGTGCATGATGGGACAGAAAACAAAGATAGCATACTAGAGGGAAAAAAATTCTCATTATGTTGTTAGTTGCAGTCATTGGATTTGTTGCACAAAATTGTAAGTATTAAGACATAAGGAGGCACACACATTTAAATCTCACAATCAAACTGGCAGGAACTTGTCTAGCACCTGGCTCTGTGTTGTACAAATCATTGAGCTTCCAATTTTTAGCCATCTTAGAAGTAGAGATACAACATTGGTGAAACTCCTAAGTCCCATTTGGACAGGTAAATTTATTTTTTCCTTGGACAGATTATTCAAGTGCTGCAGAAAGAACCTAGGACCATATCATCTCTCCTTCTGTAGAACAATTTAGTCTTCTTCCTCCTTAATTCTGATGTTGTCAAATATGTTCTTCCAGTACTACTATTGTAGATAAAATGACTGATATTTTAAGAAGTGAGCAATTGCCTATGCCTGTTCCCTAGTATCACTGCAAGATCAATGGAACAAAAGTAGTACAAAGGCCTCTCATATATTTCATCTCGGGCTTCAGTCAGGCTCCCCATAACTTTCCAGTAAGTTCCATAAGGATTTCATAAAATATCAAGGTGGTAAAGAAAATGCTTTTGTTTTTCACATATATATATATTCTTATTTTTTCCACCATGATATGTTAATGTAAATACAACAGTTAGTGGCAACACAAACTTTCTGTGTATACTTTATGATTTTACCAATGATCTGATATGCTGATTGCCAAATCCTAGTCCTTATCTAGGAATTAATAGCCTCAAGGCTTAAAGCCACATCTGGCTTTTTAAACTAATCTTTGGGAATTAGTGAAGATGAATATGATGTACAAGAATAAAATTTATTCCTGATAGCTAAAATATAGACAAATACCAATGTCTGTAGAGACCATGGTGTCTAGAGGGGAAGCTACTGCTGTCAATTTCCTAAAACAGTATGATTTTGTGTTATATTTCTTATTATAATTTCAGTTAGTGTATCTCTTTCTATCAGCAAAAAAAAAAAAAAAAAAAAATCTTAATTTTGCAGCAGAAAGAGTGAATTCCAGAATTGGTCAAGTTGCAAATACCAATGTAAAGTAATGTGCTTCCAAAAACTTCACCTTAGTCCAAAGACTCAGAGATCTTTTCAGAATGACAATAGAAAACTTAAAATAGCCTGAGGAACAGGATATCTGCTGTGACAGAAGTGTCTTTTAGATAGGGTATGTTGGTTGAAGCCACAAAACTCCAGCAGCATGAATATCTTTAACAGATTAGCACAATGGCACAGCAAATTATCATGCAAATGCAGACTCAAATATCTCTCAAGACCCCATCCTTACCTGAAAAGCTACAGCAGGCAACAAAAGCCTAGTGAATGATGGAAAAATTAGTATTTTCCAGGGACAATCCACCTGATAGGCTATTCAATGATAAGAGGTCAACACTCAACACATATTTATGGTAAATACCAAATTTACACAGTATGGAGTATATATATATATATATATATATATATATATATATATATATATATTATATCACCGATTAGTAAAATTTTTAATTAATTAGAGAGTGAATGGATCATATGTGATACACATTGTAATCAGGAGAAGAAAGACTGGAAATAATATAATCACAGTACTTATTTATGAAATTCTCAAATAAACAAGTTTTACACACACACACAGATACATACACTCACATACACACACACACACACACACACCAGCACACACACACACACAAACACACACATATGGAACTTAAATGGAATCACCATATATTTAGGGAAATAAATGCCAGCTTGAGGAATTAAAATCTACACTACTACTATTGGGTTCATTTGTTGAGTCATTGGTCAAAGGGTATCTATAATTTCCCCATTCAACATCATATACAATTTTAAAAGTTGTGGTTAAATCACAACAACATGATGGTAAGGCATTAGTGTCTGTGAGATACTTCTTACTTATGTCATTGAGCAGTAAATATCTGGTTTCAAGCAGGATTTTCATGACTACTGACTACAGTCAAAGGATTGAAAGGAAAGCTGAAGGAGAAATGAAATCCTCTATTATCTCCAGCTATAAACACAGTAACATGAAATAATGACATTATTAATATATACTGGTGGCATATTGGCAGAAAACCTATAGCAATTATGGAATACATTGTTTATTAGAGATGGGATGTACTCCAGAAGATGGAAACCATACCTCCCACTGTAAAAGTGACCAAAAATCTGAAACCAGATAGATCACAGGTGTAGGAATAACCCTACCTAATTTACTCAGAACATGATATAAAAATAAAGAGTCCTGATGACATATTGTGATAATTCTAGAAAAGTGCACCACTAAACCCTCATTAGAGGTGATTGTTCATCCACAATTTAGAGACCATAAGGAACTCTGGGTTATAAATAGAAAATGGTTATATATAAAAAATAAGAGACCCTTGGTAGCACTTGCTCTAATGGGATATCTTTATCACAACCCTCTTCTCAAGCCTCATAGCCCCGTGTAAAGGAAGAAAAGAAATTGTAAGGGGCAAAAGTGTTAGATTGTGTCCTGGATTTCTTAGATGTTTTCTGTTAGAAGATTTTTGCTGTTTGGATTTTCTTTTTCTTGATTAATTTAATACTTTATTTACATTTCAAATGTTTTACGCTTTCCAGGTCTCCCCTTTGGAAAACCCCTATTCCATGCCCCCTGACCCTGCCTCTATGAGGGTATTCCCCCACCCACACACCCACTCCCCTCTTCCCTCCCTAGAATTCCCCTATACTGGGGCATCTAATATTCTCAGGTCCAAGGGACTCTACTCCCACTGATGGTCAACAAGGCCCTCCTTAGTCACATATGTGGCCAGCACCATGGGCCCCTCCATATGCATTCTTTGGTTGGTGATCCAGTCTCTGGGAGCACCGGAGGGCCTGACAGGTTGACACTGTTGATCCCTCCCCATTGGGCTGCAAACTCCATGAGTTCCTTCAGTCCCTTCTCCAACTCCTCCATCTGGGACCCCACACTCAGGTCAACAGTTGCTGTGAATTGAGTTATGGGTGTTTTGAATTTTGGGGTTAATATCTGCTTATCAGTGAATACATACCATGTTTATTCTTTTGTGACTGAGTTATCTCACTCAGGATGATATTTTCAAGTTCCATTCATTTGCCTGCAAATTTCATGTAGTCATTGTTTCTAATAACTGAGTAGTATTCCATGTGTAAATGTACCACAATTTCTGTATCTATTGCTCTGTTGAGGAACATCTGGGTTGTTTACTGCTTCTGGCTATTACAAACATGACTGCTAGGAACATAATGGTGCATGTGTCCTTATTACATGTTAGAGCATCTTCTGGGTATATGCCCAGGGTCCTCAGGAAGTATATAACCGGGTCCTCAGGAAGTATTATGTCAAATTTTCTGAGCGTCTGCCAAATTGATTTCCAGAGTGGTTGTACCAGCTTGCAATCCCACCAGCAATGGAGGAATGACCTTCTTTCTCCACATCCTAGCCAGTATTTGCTGTCACCTGAGTTTTTGACCTTAGCCAATCTGACTGGTGTGAGGTGGAATCTCAGATTTGTTTTGATTTGCATTTCCTTGATGACTAAGGATGTTGAACATTTCTTTAGGTGCTTCTCAGCCATTCAAGTTTCCTCATTGAGAATTCTCTGTTTAGCTCTGTTAGCCATCTTTTGTTAGGGTTATTTGGTTTTCTGGAGTCTAACTTCTTGAGTTCTTTGTTTATACTGGATATTAGGCCTCAAACACATGTAGGATTGGTAAAGATCTTTTCCCAATCTGTTGGTTGCCATTCTGTCCTATTGACAATGTCCTTTGCTTTACAGAAACTTTGTAATTGTATGATGTCCCATTTGTCAATTCTTGATCTTAGAGCATGAGCCATTGGTGTTCTTTTCAGGAATATTTCCCCTGTGCCCACATGTTCAAGACTTTACCCCCCATTCTCTTCTATTAGATTCAGTGTATCTGGTTTTATGTGGAAGTCCTTGATCCACTTGGACTTGAGCTTTGTACAGGGAGATAGGAATGGATTAATTTGCATTCTTCTATATATTGACTGCCAGTTGAGCCAGCACCATTTGATGAAAAGGTTGTGTTGTTTCCAATGGATGGTTTTAGCTCCTTTGTCAAAGATCAAGTGACTGTAGGTGTGTGGGTTTATTTCTGGGTCTTCAATTCTATTCCATTGATTTATCTGCCTATAACTGTACCAATACCATGAAGTTTTTATAATTATGGCTCTGTAGTACAGCTTGAGGTCATGGGTGGTGATTCTCCCAGAAGTTCTTTTATTGTTGAGAATAATTTTTGCTATCCTGGGTTTTTTGTTATTCCAAATGAATTTAAGAATTGCTCTTTCTAAGTCCATGCAGAATTGAGTTAGAATTTTGTTGGGGAATGTATTGAATCTGTAAATTGGTTTCGACAAGATGGTCATTTTTAACTATATTAATCCTGCCAATCCATGAGCATGGGAGATCTTTCCATCTTCTGAGGTCTTCTTTGATTTCTTTCTTCAGTGACTTGAAGTTCTTATCATACATGTCTTTCACATGTTTGGTTAGAATCACAACAAGATACTTTTTACTGTTTTTAACTATTGTGAAGGTTGTCATTTCCCTAATGTCTTTCTCACACTGTTCATCCTTCGAGTATACGAAGGCTACTGATTTGTTTGAGTCAATTTTATAACCGGCCACTTTGCTGAAATTGTTCATCAGCTGTAGCAGTTCTCTTGTAGAGTTTTTCCGGTCACTTAAGTATACAATCATATCATTTACAAATAGTGATATTTTGATTTCTTCCTTTCCAATTTGTATCCCTTTGACCTCCTTTTGTTGTCCAATTGTTCTAGCTAGTACTTCAAGTACTATATTGAATTGATAGGAAGAGAGTGGGTAGCCTTGTCTAGTCCCTGATTTTAGTGGGAATGCTTGAAGTTTCTCCTCATTTAGTTTGATGTTGAGTACTGGTTTGCTGTATATTGCTTTTACTATGTTTGGGTATGGGCTTTGACTTCCTTATCTTTCCATGACTTTTATCATGAAGAGATGTTGAATTTTGTCAAATGCTTTTTCAGCATCTAATGAAATGACCATGCTGTTTTTTTCTTTGAGTTTGTTTATGTAGTGGATTACATTGATGGATTTCCAGGTATTGAACTGTCCCTGCATCCCTGGGATAAAGGGTACTTGATCATGGTGAATGATTGTTTTGATGTGTTCTTGGATTCAGTTTGTGAGAATTTTATTGATCATTTTTGCATCGATATTCATAAGGGAAACTGGTCTGAAATTTTCTTTCTTTTTTAGGTCTTTGTGAGTTTCTGGTACCAGTGTAACTGTGTCATCATAAAATGAATTCAGTAGTGTCCCTTCTGCTTCTATTTTGTGGAATAATTTGAAGAGTATTGGTATTAGGTCTTCTTTGAAGGTCTGAGAGAATTTTGCACTAAACTGGTTCTGGGCTTTTTATGGTTGGGAGACTTTTAATGACTGCTTCTATTTCTTTAGGGGTACAGTTTAGATGGTTTATCTGATCCTGACTTAAATTTGTTATTTGGTATCTGTCTAGAAAATTGTCCATTTCATCCAGATTTTCCAATTTTGTAGAGCATAGGCTTTTGTAGTAGGGTCTGATGATTTTTTTTTTTTGAATTTTCAAAAACAGAAACTGTTGTTATATCTCTCTTTTAGTTTCTGATTTTCTTAATTTGGACACTGTCTCTGTGTCCTCTTGTTAGTCTGGCAAATGGTTTATTGATCTGGTTGATTTTCTCAACCAACCAGCTCCTGGTTTTGTTGATTCCTTGTATAGTTCTTTTCATTTCTTCTTGGTTGAATTCACCATGAGTTTGATTTTTTTCCTGCATTCTGATCCTCTTGTGTGTATTAGCTTTTTTTTGCTCTAGAGCTTTCAAGTATGCTGTTAACCTGCTAATGTATGTTTTTTCCAGTTTCTTTTTGGAGGTACTTAGAGCTATGAGTTTTCCTGTTATCACTGCTTTCTTTGTGTCACATAAATTTGGGTATGTTGTTCTTACCTTTTCATTAAATTCTAGGAAGTCTTTATTTCTTTCTTAACTAAGTTATCATTGAGTAGATGGTTTTTCAGCTTCCAGGTGTATGTGGGTTTTCTGTTATTGTTGTTTCCATTGAGACCAGTCTTAATTTGAAGTTATCTGATAGGAAGCATTGGATCATTTCAATCTTCTTGTATCTGTTGAGGTTTGTTTTGTGATTGATTATATGGTTTTGGTGAAGGTACCATGATGTGCTGAGAAGAAGATATATTATTTTGATTTAAGAATAAATGTTCTATAGGTATCTGTTAAATTCATCGGTTCCATAGTTTCTGTTTGTATCACTGTGTCACTGTTTAGATTTTGTTTCCAAGATCTGGCCATTGATGAGAGTGGGGTGCTGAAGTCTCCCACTATTATTGTGTAAGGTTCAATGTGTGCTTTGAACTTTAGTAAAGTTTCTTTTATGAATGTATGTGCCCTTGCCTTTGGAGCATATATGTTCAGAATTTATACTTCTTCTTGGTAAACTTTTACTTTGATGAGTATGAAGTGTCTTTCCTTATCATCTTTGCCAACTTTTGGTTGAAAACTGATTTTATCTGATACTAGAGTGGCTATTCCAGCCTGCTTCTTAGGATCATTGGCCTGGAACATTGTTTTCCACCCCTTTACTTTGAGATAGTTTGTCTTTAACACTGACGTGTGTTTCCTGTATCCACCAAAATGCTCAGTGTTGTTTATGTATATGTTATGTCTTTTTTGGGGGGGGAAATTGAGTCCATTGATATTAAGAGATATGAAAGAATAGTATTTGTTGTTTCCTGTTATTTTCGATGTTGTTTATAAGTTTATGTGGTTATCTTCTTTGAGCTTGTTGAAAGATTACTTTCTTGCTTTTTCTTGGGTGTATTTTCCCTCCTTTTGTTGGTGTTTTCCATCTATTATCCTTTGTATGGCTAGGTTTGTAGAAATATATTGTGTAAATTTGGATTTGTCATAGATTATCCTGCCTTCACTATCTATGGTAATTGAGAGTTTTGCTGGGTATAATAGCCTATGCTGGGAGTTGTGTTCTTTTATGGTCTGTATGAGATCTGCCCATAATATTCTAGCTGTTGTAGTCTCTGATGAGAAGTCTGGTATAATTCTGATAGGTCTGCTTTGCATGCTACTTGACCCCTTTCTCTTACTGCTTTTAATATTCTTTTCTTGTTTTGTGTATTTGGTGATTTGATTATTATGTGATGGGAGGAATTTCTCTTCTAGTCCAATCTATTTGGAGTTCTGTAGGCTTCTTGAATGTTTATGTTCATCTCTTTCTTTAGGTTAGGGAAGTTTTCATCTATAATTTTGTTGAAGATATTTACTGGCCCATTTAACTTGGGAATCTTCACTTTCTTCTGTACCATTATCCTTAGGTTTGGTCTTCTCATGGTGTCCTGGATTTCCTGGATGATTTGTGTTAGGAGCTTTTTGCACTTTACATTTTCTTTGACTGTTTTGTCATTTTTTCTATGGCATCTTCTGAACCTGAGATTCTCTCTTCTATCTCTTTTATTCTGTTGGTGATGCTTGCATCTATGAATCCTGATCTCTTTCATAGGTTTTCAATTCCCCAAGTTGTCTCCCTTTGTGATTTTTTTATTGTTTCTATTTCCATTTTTAAATCTTTGATGTTTGTTTTCCATTTCCTTCATCTGCTTGATTGTGTTTTCCTGTAATTCTTTAAGTGATTTTTGTGTTTCCTCATTAAGAACTTCTAACTGTTTACCTGTGTTCTTTTGTATTTTTTTAAGAGAGTTGTTGATTTCCTTTTTATGGACTTCTATTATCATCATGATATGTGAATTTAAATCTGAGTCTTGCTTTTCTGGTGTGTTGGGGTGATCAGGGCTTCCTATGGTGGGTGAAGTGGGTTCTGATGGTGCCATGTTGCCTTGGTTTCTGTTCCTTATGCTCTTGCCCTTGCCTTTCAACATCTGATTATCTCTGGTGTTATCTTTTCTTGCACTCTCTGACTGTAGCTTGTCCCTTCTGCAAGCCTCTTTGTCAGTACTCCTGGGAGACTAGCCCTCTCTGAGACAAATTTGGGTTTGGAGAGCTGTGGTACAAGGTCAGCTCTTGGGTGCAGACTGAAACCAGAAAGATCCTGTCCCCAGATGTTCCTTGGTTCCTGTGTCCTGATGGCTCTGCCCGGGTCCCTCTTGATCCAGGTATTTTAAGAGAAGTGATGGTCTTGTCTGTGCTCAAAAGTGTGTCAGCACTCCTGAGAGACTAGAATTTCTGCTGGCACTATTTGAATGTGTAGCCCTGTGTCACAAAATCAGCTTCCAGGCCCAGAAGGAAATCGGAAAGCCATTCCGCAGTCCCTGTGTCTTTAGGGTTCCTGGTGGTTCCTGCTGAGCAGTGGTCCTGGTCTTATCTCTCCTCACAGGCTTGTTCCCACTCCTGGGAGGCTAGCTTTCTCCCAGTGCTATTTGTATATGGATCCCTGTGGCACAGGCTAAGGTACCTAGCCAAACATAAGTTGTTTGTTTTTCAATACATGATAATATTGATTCTGTGAACTGATGATGGCTAAGTAAGGCAGAGATCTACAAGTTTATGACACCTTGGTCAGTGTCTTACCTATATTCTTATTCTTCTCTCCCAATCACTCTCAGTTAAGGGTTCTGATTCATGGAGTAAGTATGCCTTAAGGCAGATCAGTTGTTAGTTACTTCCAAAAGATTTATGCTACATTTGCCCGAGATGTTTTTCTTTCCAATTATCAATATAGAACAAGGATTTTGTTATTGGGTTGGGGCTTACAATTCTCTATTAGTAGCTTACAGAGAACATTCCTCACAAAAGACACTAATATGTAGGAGTGAGTATTCTATATTAGGCACCTGTTCAACCTCTCTGCCTTTAGTGAGTTGTATAAGTGTTGTCTTTAGCAATAGTGTTTTCTGAATACTCCTCTTTGCAGAATATGAGAAGAAATAGAGAGACTCAACCTAATATTAAGAAGATGGGGAGAAGACACAGGAGAGAGAGAGAGAGAGAGAGAGAGAGAAGAGAAGGAAGATAAATCTTAGAAAATACTACTCTAAGAGAACTAGCCATTCTCACCTGGGAGATAACTGGCTAGAAGAGCTCTGTCATGAAGATGGGTTCATTCTTAAGGTGAATAGAACCTGTCATTTACCTGGACATGGAGCTGTACTTAGAGTGAGTATCCCATACTCCATAAAGGATTTTCCATTCTCCATACCCAAATCCCGCCCAGCAAGAGCTGGTCTCCCAGAAGTGTTGTCACTACTAAACTCACAAGAGAAACCAACACTTTTGCTCCAATAACTGGCCAAAGAGGGACCCACCAGTAGCACACAGGGCACAGGAACCTTGAATCAGTCAGGGATAGAATCCTTCTGGTTTCCATCAACAGCCCTGAAGCTAAAACTGTGAAATAGCGCTCTGCACCCCATTACCTCCCAGAGAGAGCATGTCTTCCAGGAGTGCCGACACACATAAGATCACAAGCTCTCAGGTACACAGAGGGAAATGTTCCACTCAGAGACAACAAGACCAACTAACACCAGACATAACCAGATGGCTAGGGCCAGGAAATATCTTCAACAAAATATTAGAAGAAAATTTCCCCAAACTAAAGAAAGGGATGTCCACAAACCTTCAAGAAGTCAGTAAATAAACCATTTCAGATGGTTTAATGGGGGTAAGGGGTCCGTGAATAAGATAATAGGTAACCTTGCAAGCAAATGTTACCAAAGTATGCCATATGCATGTATGAAAATGTCGCTATGAAACGTATTACTTTGTATGATGAAGATATACTCGAATAAAAATAAATAAAACAGGAAAAAAAAGACTGTGGAAGAAAGAGAGAGAGAGAGAAAAAAGAAGTCTACATAATTACAAATAGACTGGAACAGAAAAGAAATTCTTCTCATCATATAATAATCAAAATACCAAATGCACAAAACAAAGAAAAAATATTAAAAGCAGTAGGAGAAAAAGGTCAAATAATATATAAAGGCATACCTATCAGAATTACACCAGATGTCTCAACAGAGAATATAAAAGCCAGAATGTCATATAGACCATATAAGGACACAAATTCCAGCCCAGAATACTATACCTAACAAAACTCTCAATTAACATAGATGAAGAAAACAGGATATTCCATGAATAACCAAATTTACACAATGTATTTCCACAAATTCAGCATTGTGAAGGATAATAGAAGGAAAACTCCAATACAAGGAAGGAAACATCACTCTTGGAAATTCAAGAAAGTAATCTTGTTTCATTAAACACAAAAGAAGATAGCCATACAAATGTAATTCTACTTCTAACAACAAGAACAGCAGAAAACATCAATCTCTTTTCCTCAATGTCTCTTAACATCTTAACATCAATGGACTCATTTCCCCAATTTAGAAAAAAAAAAAAAAAACATAGAATAACAAACTGGATGCCTAAAAAGGAACCAGCATTTTGTTGCATACAGGAAACATACCTAAGTGACAAAAACAGACACTACATCAGAGTAAAATGCTGAAAAAAAAAAAATTCCAAGCAAATTTTCTCAAGAAATAAACAGGGAGTGGCCATTCTAATATAGAATAAAATTGAACTCCAAACAAAAGTTATCAAAAATCATAAGGAAGGACAATTCATATACATCAAAGGAAAAAATTTTACAAGATGAACTCTCAATTTTGAATATCTATCCTCGAAATGCAAGGGCATCCACATTCATAAAAGAAACTTCACTAAAACTCAATGCACAAATTGTACCTCACAAAATAATAGTGAGAGTCTTCAATGCCCCACTCTCATCAAAGGGCAGATCATGGAAATTGAAACTAAATAGAGAGAAAATGAAATTATCAGAAGTTTGAACCAAAAATATTTAATAGATCTCAATATATCATTTCATCCTAAGACAACTGAATATTCCTCCTCTCAGCACCTCATGGTACCATCTAATAGGTCACAAAACAGGTGCCGAAAGATATAAGAAGATTGAAATAATCCTGTTCATTGTATCAGATAACCACAGAGTAAAGCTGGTCTTCAATTACAGAAAAAAGAAAAAAAAAAAAAAAAGAAAAATAAACCCAGAAAGCCTACATATACCTGGAAGCTGACCAAGGCTCTATTCAAGGATAGCATGGTCAAGGAAGAAATAAAGAAACAAATTAAAGATTTTTTTTTTTAAAAATTTAATGAAAGTGAAGGCACAATGTACCCAAAATTATGGGACACAATGAAAGCAGTGCTAAGAGAAAAATTCATAGCTGTGAGTGCCTCCAAAATCAAACTGGATAGAGCATACATTAGCTGCTTGACAGCATATCAGTAAGCTCTAGATCAAAAAGAAGCAAATATACATAAAAGTAGTAGACTGCAGGAAATAATCAAACTCAGGGTTTAAATCAACCAAGTAGATATAAAGAGAACTACACAAAGAATCAACTAAACCAGGAGATGAGACTCTGAGAACATCAACAACATAGATAAACACTTAGCCAACCTAATCAGAGGGCACAGAGACAGTACTCAAATTAATAAAACCAGAAATGAAAAGTGAGGAAATTCAAAAAAATCACCAAACCCCACTATAAAAGCCTATATTCAACAAAATGGGAAAATCTGGATAAATTGACAATTTTCTAGACAGATAATCAGGTACTAAAGTTAAATCAGGCTAAAATAAACCATGTAAACAGTCCCATAGCCACTAAAGAAATCAAGGCAGACATTAAAAGTTTTCCAACCAAAACAAGCCCAGGACCAAATGGGTTCAGTGCAGAATTCTATCAGACCTTCAAAGGAGACCTCATACCAACACTCTTCAAATAATCCACAAAATAGAAACAGAAGGAACACTACCAATTTTTTTCTATGAATCCACAATTATGCTTATCACTAAACCACACAAAGACCTAACAAAGAAAGAGAACTTCAGTCCAATTTCCATTGCAAATATCGATGCAAAATTACTCAAAAAATTCTAGCAAAATAAATTCAAGAACACATCAAAACAAATATTCACCATGATCATGTAGGCTTCGTCAGAGTGATGGCTGAATATACAGAAATCCTTCAATGTAATCTAGTATATAAACAAACTCAAAGAAAAAAATAACCACATGATCATCTCATTAAGTGCTGTAAAATCTTTTTATAAAATGCAATACTGCTTCATGGGAAATGTCTTGGAAAGATCAGAAATTCAAGGCCCATACCTAAACATAGTAAAAGCAATATACAGCATACCAGTAGCCAAAATCAAACTAAATGGAGAGAAACTTGAGGCAATTCTACTAAAATTATGGACTAGAGAAGGCTGTTCACTCTCTCCCTACTTATTCAAGTCCTAGTCAGAGCAATTAGGATAGAAGTTCGAAAGGAAGAAGTCAAAATATCACTACTCGCAGAAGATATGAGTGTATTTATGTGACCCCAAAAATTCCACCAGAGAACTTCAAAACCTGATAAGCAACTTCAGCAAAGTGGCTGGATCTAAAATTAGCATAAAACGAATCAGTAGCTTTCCTCTACTCAAAGGATAAACAGGCTAATAAAGAAATTAGGGAAATGACACAATTAGGGAAATGACACCCTTCACAATGTTCACAAAAATATATGACAACTTTTGTCCCAAGACTGGGAGTAACTGGACCAGCCAGTGGGAAGCAGGCACTCAGAAACTCTGCTTGACCAGTGGCACAGGTTCCTTCCAGTCCAGGATGGTGCCCTAAGCAGACCTTGGGAGAATCTCCATAGCCAGGCCCAGAACACCCAGAGGAAGCTCCACTCCAAGGCATTCTTACATGCCCAAGATCATAGGATCAGAGGTGAGGAGGGCACATCTGTCCCAACACCAGGAGTAATTGGGAGCAGCAGAATATAGGGACCCAGGGACCCAGGAACCCCTCCCAACCAATGGCACAGGCTTCTTCCAGTCTATGCTAGTGCTCTGAGAAGTTCTTGTGTGTTAACTCTGCAGCCAGTCCCACAACACTAAGAGGAAGCTCCAATCCCAGGTGCTCTAACATGGCCAGAATCACAGGATCACAGGATCAGAGAATCAGAGGATTACAGGAGCTTGTTCACACTAGGAACTCAGGGTCCCAGAGGTAGATTGACTCACAGGACCTCAGACTCACCCAGAATCTCAGTATTACAGTATCCCACAATCACAGGATCCCAGAGAGAGCTGGTCTCTGAGGAGTTTTGACACAATCAGGATCACAGGAAGGACAGGCTCCAGTCAAATATTGTCTTAGTTAGGGTTTCTATTCCTGCACAAACATCTTGACCAAGATGGAAGTTGGTGAGGAAAGGGTTTATTGAGCTTACATCTCCATGCTGCTGTTAATCATGAAAGGAAGTCAGGACTGGAATTCAAGCAGGTCAAGGAGCAAGAGCTGCTGCAGAGGCCAAGGAAGAATGCTGCTTACTGGCTTGCTTGCTTCTGGCTTGCTCAGCCTGCTTTCTTATAGAACCCAAGACTACCAGCGCACAGATTGTACCATTCACAAGTGGCCCTTCCTCCTTGATCACTAATTGAGAAAATACCTTACTGATGGATCTCATGGAGGCATCTCCTCAACTGAAACTCCTTAGTCTGTGATAACTTCAATTTCTATCAAGTGGACACACAACACTAGCCAGTACAATTGACCTCTTGTCAACTTGACACACAAATACATCACTATTAAGCCTCAACCCTTACTTTCTTATTAATCCCCAAGGTCTAAATAACTTTAAAAGTCCCAGTCTTTGCAAATTCTTACATATTAAAATTTCAATCCCTTTAAAGATATCTAATCTCTTAGAATTCAAGGTCTTTTTTAACATCAACAGTGTCTTAACTGTGGGCTCCACTAAAATACATTCTTCCTTCAGGAGGGAAAATATATCAGGGCACAGTCACAATCAAAAGCAAAATCAAACTCCAACTGTCAAATATTTGGGATCCACTCACGATCTTCTCGATTCCTCCATGGGCTTGAGTCACTTCTCCAGCTCTGCCCTTTGTAGCACACATCTTGTCTTCTAGGCTCCAGATGCCTGTACTCCACTGCTGCTGCTGTTCTTGGTGTTCATCTCATGGTACTGGCATCTCCAAAATATTGCTGTCTTCTGTTGCAAATAGGTTTTACTAACAGCCTCTCATAGGCTCTATTCATGGTGCCAAGCCTCAGCTCTTTTGCATGACCCCTTCAGTCCTGGGCCATCAATTGCAACTGAGGCTGCACCTTTACCAATAGCCTTCCTTGGTCTCTCGCAGTACTGAGCCTCGACTCCTTTGCATTACCCCTTCAGTCCTGGAATTGCAACTGAGGCTGCACTTTCACCAATGGTCTTCTGTGGCCTCTCACACTGCCCAGGCCTCAGCTGCTTTTCATGACTCCTTCATGCCTTCAAAACCAGTACCACCTGGGTGACTCTTGCACATTACCAAGTCCAGCCACAGCACAAGGTACATCCTTGGCTATCTCTGGAACACAGACTCTGTGCTCTCAGAAAACACTCCTTACAAGATTTCACCTCAGTGATGCTGGTCTCTTCTTAATCACCGCTAACAAACAGGTGAAAGAAATCAAAATACCTCCAGGATCTAAAAGTGGACAGAGAAGCAATAAATAAAGTAATCACAAATGGAGACAAACCTGGAGTTAGAAAACCTAGGAAAAAGATAAGGAGTCAGAGATGAAAGCATCACCAACATAATACAAGAGATAGAAGAGAGAATTTCAGGCGCAGAAGATACCATAGAAAACCTTGACACAACAGTCAAAGAAAGTGCAAAAAGCAAGAAGCTCCTAACTCAAATCATCCAGGAAATCCAGGACACCATGAAAAGACCAAACCTAAAGATAATAGGTACAGAAGAGAGTGATGACTCCCAAACTAAAGGGCTCTTTGCTCAGAGTGAAACTGACATATCTTCAAGGGAGAAAATTGGGTGTATTTGAATTTTATGTTCACATTAGAAAAGTGAGTCCTGTATATTTTAGAAGACTAGTATTTATTTTCTCTGAATTTAGTCAGGAGTTGTCAATTTATTTCTATTTGAATGTGACAGTAGTGAGGTTTTCAATGTCTACTGAAAACAAGTAACATTTAACTTCTGATTTATGAGAATAGGTTATGTGAGCTATTTTGACTAAAGTCAATTTTTCTTTGATATTTCAAAGGAGAAAAGCTGAATGTCCTATGAAACTATAGGAGTTGATCTGCCAGAAATAATTTCCAATTACATGTTTTTACAAAGTTATTTGACTTATTTTAATCATATTTATAATGTGAAATTATCAGATGATGATAATATTGGTTTCTAAAGTTTTAGCCTAGAAAATAGCATTTTAATTTTCATAGAAATGTCTACAATTAATTTCATAATTTATAACATCTGTCTTTAATTTTGACATGTTTCTCATAATTCACCACTGTATATAATACTGTGATAGATATCCCAGAGTACATACATATTTCTGTCAACATAAATTTCTAGATATAAGTTTACTAGATAAAATTTTATGCACCATTAATATATTACGATGTGTTTGTAAACTGTTCATTAGAAGTACTTTACTGATTTGTACTGTTATATCGAACATTTCTCTAAAATTTTCTAATGATTAAATTTAATTAGAAAATGGAATATAGTGTGTGTGTGTGTGTATTACATTTGTGTGAGTCTAAGAAAGCAAGTGAAAGATCTATATGACAAGAACTTCAAGACCCTAAAGAAAGAAATTGAAGAACTCAGAAGATAGAAAAATGAGTTCATGGATTGGCATAACTAATATAGTAAAAATGGCTATCTTGCCACAAGAAATCTAAAGATTCAATGCAATCCCCATCAAAATTTGAACTCAATTCTTCATAGAGTTGGAAGGAGCCATTTGAAAATTAATTTGGAATAACAATAAAAAAAGCAGGATAGGTAAAACTATTCACAACAATAAAAGAACTGGGGGAATCCCTATACCTGACCTCAAGCTATATTACAGAGAAATAGTGATAAAAACTGCAGAGTATTGGTACAGTAAGAGGCAGGTAAATCAATGGAATAGAATTGAGGACACAGCAAGCTGGTACAACCACTCTGGAAATCAGCTTGGCAGACCCTCAGAAAATGTTACTACCTGAGAACCCAGCTATATTATTCTTGGGCAATACCCAGAAGATGCTCCAACATGTAATAAGGACAACATGCTCCACTATGTTCATAGCAGCCATATATAGCCAGAAGATGGAAACAACCCAGATGTCCCTCAACAGAGGAATCGATACAGAAAACGTGGTGCATTTACACAATGGAATACTACTCAGCTACTAAAAACAATGACTTCATGAAATTCACAAGCAAATGGATGGAACTTGAAAATATCCTGAGTGAGGTAAGTCAGCCACAAAAGAACAAACAGGGTATGTATTCACTAATAAGCAGATATTAGCCCCAAAGTTCGGAAAACCCATGATTCAATTCACAGCAACTCTTGGACAGAGAGTGAGGTCTCAGGTGGAGGAGTTTGAGAAAGGAGCTGAAGGAGTTTGCAGCGCAATGGGGAGGGAGCAACAGTGTCAACTGGTCAGCCCCCCTGGTGCTCCCAGAGACTGAAACACCAACCAAAGAATGCATATGGTGGGAGGAGATGCCCTTGGGTCTGAGAGTATTAGATGCCCCAGTATAGGGGAATGCTAGTGAGGGAAGACAGGAGTGGGTGGGTGGGTGAGTGAATACCATCATAGAGGCAGGGGGAGGAAGGGTGGCATAGGGAGTTTCCAAAGGGGAGACATGGAAAGGGGAAAATATTTAATATGTAATTAAAGTATCAAAATAAGAAAGAAAGAAAATATCAATATCAGGTGTGGGAGGAGACAGGGATGAAATACAGAGGGCCAGGAATTTGAACAAAGGTGTCTAGCAATGGGTGATATGGAACTCTGTGTAGCCACCATGAAGTCCCAGATTCCAGGAAAGCAAGAGTCTCCCAGAACCCAAAAGGGATGAGATTAGCTCAAATGCCCAAAAAAGTGGAGAGATAAACTGTAGAGATAATACCCAGAGGCTAGGCAAGGTCTCTGTTATGGGATGGGGCCACCCACTCATCTCCAAATTTTTAACCCAAAATGGCTCCTTTCTAAAGGAAATATGGGGATAAAATGTGGAGCAGAGTCTGAAGGAATTGCCATCCAGAAACTACCCCACCTGGGGATCCAACCCATATACAGACATCAAACCCAGACTTTATTGCAGATGCCAAGAAGTACTTGCTGATATGATCCTGTTATAGCTTTCTCCTGAGAGGTTTTGACAGAGCATGATAAATACAGAGGCAGATGCTGGCAGCCAACCATTGGTCTGAGCATGGGGTCTGCAATGAAGGAGTTAGAGAAAGGCCTGAAGTAGTTGAAGGACTTTGCAACACCATAGGAAGAACAACAATATTATCTAACCAAATAGCCCCAACACTCCCAGTTACTGAACCATCAACCAAGGAGTACACATAGAGGGACCCATGGCTTCAGACACATATGTAGCAGAGAATGGCACTGTCTGGCATCAAGAGCAGAAGAAGCCCTTAGTCCTGTGAAGGCTCAATTCCCCAGTGTAGTGGAATGCCAAGCCAGTGAGGTAGGAGTGCTTGTGTAGAAGAGCAGCACTTTCATAGAAGCAGGGGAGGGGAGTCAATGATAATTTGGATCCAGAGGGGAAATCCAGAAAGGGAATAACATTTGAAATGTAAATACATAAAATATCCAATAAAAATTACTGTTCTAAATGTGATGTCTCCATCTAGTTCATCCACTCAGAGCCCAGAGACCTTTATGGAAAAGAAAGCAGAAAGAATAACAAAGTAAAAGGTTATGAAAGACACCAAGAGAAATAGACTCACTAAAATACAAAATGCTTATATGAACACAGAGATACTGGAGGAGTAACCATAGAGGATATAAGATTACACTAGTTCCTCTACACACACACACACACACACACACACACACACACAATTTGTTTTAATTACTTATTTCCATCCCAATTGTTGCCCCCTCCATGGACTTCTCTCAGAGTTTCTCCCCTACTCCCTTTCCAGTTTGTCTCTAAGAGGCATCCCTGCCCCTATCACTCTACTCTGATGCATCAAGTCTCTGTAGAATTAGGCATATCCTATCCCTCTGAGGCCAGATGTGGCAGCACTCAGCTACATATGTGACCGGTTGCTCAACTCTCAGTGGTCCAGGTTAGTTGAAGCTTTTGGTATTCCTGTGGGGTTGCCATCTCCTTGAGGGCCTTCATTTCTGCCCCTAACTGTTCCACAGACCTCTGTCCAATGTATGTTTCTGAGTATCTGCATTTGTCTCAGTTACCTGCTGGGTAGAGTCTCTCAGAAGCCTTCTATTTTAAGCTCTTCTCTGCAAGCACAACATAACATTACTAATAGTGTGATGAATTTCTATGATGTATAGACTATTCAGCCAGTTTCTCTCAAGAATTTATTTCTTCAGTCATCTATTAGACTGCTTCTAAGTGGACTGTCACCCTGCCCTACTGTGCCTTCTGCCAATCCTTTTCTGTTTCTGCCACTTGATCTCTAGCTACACTGGTTAATCATTGTTCCCAGAATCCTTTCTTCCTGACAGTGTCCAGCCTCTTATTTTCTGCTTCAATTCATTTGCCATTACCTTTTTTATTGAGGGGTGATGCTTACAAAAGAGTCTTGTAACAAATGATACCATTAATAATCCATTTTAATTTGTTTTTATTGTGACACAAATTCTCTATATGTAAACCTCCTATTCAGGAACCCACTAAGTAGATCAGACTGGCCTAAAACTCACAAATATTTGCCTATCTCTTCATCCAGAGTATTTGGACTAAAGTTATATACCATGACACCAAGCCATGAAGATCTCTGGTATCATGCTGTATAGTTTTGTATCAACTTGATACAAGCTAGTGTCATCTGAAATGTCAAAGCCTCCATTGAGAAATTGCTTCCATAGCTGGCATATAGGCAAGCCTGTAGGAAAATTTTAAATTAGTGTTTGATGAGTGGTTGATGTAGCCCATTGTGTGTGTTGACAATCATGGGCTGGTAGTCCTGGATTGTATTACAAAAATGACCGGGTTAGATATCCATGGGGAGCAAGCTAGTAAGTAGTCCCCTTACATGGGATTTGCATCAAATCCTAACTTCTAGATTCCAGTGATATTTGAGTTCCTATCCTGATCTTTTCCATCTTTAATAAACAGTGAAATAAAAACATACGCCATTCAAACCCTTTCCTCCACATGCTGATTTGGTCATGGTGCTTCATCACAGCAATGATAACCCTGACAAAGATAAAAAGTACTATTGTTCCTCCTGCTTTTGTATGTTTTCTAAAGTTACTTCTAACCTGATATATTTGATCACAGGATTGTGGGGTATGGATAGTATGTTTATGTACATGTATGCTTGTGTGCATGTATATGTATATTTATTTGTCTGTAGATATACCTGTTTGTGTGTATATGTTTGTACAAATTCATATACATGTGTGTCAAATGTTATGCAGCTAGCTATTTAACTTTTCTCCTGCTTTTTCTTCTTGTAAGGCATAAATATTTAGGTTAGAGTCCACAAATTTATTTCATCAAATTTGTGAACCCCTTAAATAATTCACAAGCCATATTTATGCATATCTCTTTCTTAGTATCTCTTTCCATCCTTTCAAAAATGTGCTGGTTGTATATCCTTCTGAGGCTGTACATCTCGGAAGCAATTCTTAATTCTAATTCATTTCAATTCAAATTCTAATTAAAAAAACATATTTTTTTCAAATATTTCCTTTTGATATTTTTGTTTCTTACTTGAGTTTTGCTGCTTTAGATGGGAGGTCTGAATATTAAATGCTGCTGGTTATTCTCTTTTGTTATTGGTCATCTATGTAAATCTCCCTGTTATTTAGATGGTAAATTGTTTAAGTTTACATGCTAAATATGTGAAGATAGCAGAGAGAAGTTTAGAATTTGTTGCTGTGAAAACTAGTTTTCAGTACTAATAGCACTATCATCAATTAACACTTTTACCAGAGTCTTTTTACTTGTGTGTTTAGTAGCCTGGAACTTATATACTAGTAATAAATATCTTCATTGTGAAATCCTTGTGTATATAAGGAGCTGTTAACAGAATAAATTTATAAAATTATCTAAAAGTTAGCTACAAATATATTTTAAATTGTTAATAATAATATTTACTTATATTTTAATGTTCTCTTCATTGACTAGAATCTTAATTTTCTTAAGAAGCATCACATTGCAAAACTACTAGATACTTTCCTTCCAAAGTTCAGATATTTTACTTTTGGTCCTATTGCCAAAGTCATCTAAAATTCATAAGCAACTCTAAGAGAGTTGACATTGGTACAGTATCCACAAAACTAAAATGAAAATAGTGAGATTCATTCATTCTATTTCTATTCAAAGCAAGTATAATAAAGATAATTTCATATTGTTCATGGTTAAAAATACTTCAGGGGAGTAAAATGTACTGCCACAAAATGAGTAATCAAGATAAGAATATTTATGTATGCCCTTGATCTGATTGCAGGGAAGACAGTGTCATGTGGTTTTCTAGGAATTTGAGGCCAGCCCATTCCATATAAGAAGTATCAAATTACACAGGCCAAGATGACAAGCCCTTTTATCCAATGAACAAAAATGGTTAGAGACTTACTAATGTATCATAACAGGGAAGGTAGGAGTGTATATTTTTGTTCATGTGTACATGCTGTTGAACAGTATTCAGGGAAGTGTATAGGCAAGCCTTCAAATCCACTTTTTCCTATACTGACTCATAACTTACTTTTTTGAGACAATCTATCATTAAACCCATGGATCAATAACTGTTATAGACATAATAGCCCATACACTGACTACTGGTAGACTTTATTATGATTACTTACTGTTCGTTAGTTGCTATGCTGATTCAAGTGGTGGGAACCCAAATCCTCCTGCTCTACTGTGTGGAGATTATAGACTAATTTATTTCTACAATCTTAAACAGTTGTAGGTAAGGCAAAAATATCTGTAAAATTGATGAAGTGTGCAAAAGAAACAGTATTTCTTAAAGAAATTGTCAAAATGTATTGTAAATAATACAAAGTAAGAATTTCAAAATCATCAGTTATATACTCCAAACACCTGTAGTGGTGAGATAATCCTCAAGACGCTAAGGAGCACCAAGTTTTTGTATCATTACTATTGATTTTAATATATAGTGTCATTGTTAGAATAACAAAATTTTATATAAAATCTAATTACACATGTAATACTATGAAGTTTAAGATGTATTTTTTCTGATATGATAAAATATTTAAAATATTATTTATTAAGTTAATAAAAATGATTTTTTCAGTATCTAGTGATCACCACATTAAAATAATTATCAGACTATCATAATAACTATGCAAATGACATGATGTATTACAGTCATTTTATGTGGTATTATAATTTTTGAAATATAATTTTATAACTATAAAGGAAGAGGAGTGTAACCTTAAAACTTTTCAGATCTTTGCCTTCTGAAATTTACTGAAAGAACTTCATTCAACTACACAGATTATTCATCTGTTCCATCTCTATAGAACATGTAGGAACATATAAAATATATCACTTGAGTTAGTTACATAATCAACCCATTGCATGAAAAAATACGCATCCACCAGCATCTTCTTAATTAAAATGTCATTTCATGGAACTTCTTTCTCAATTGAAATACTTGTCCAAAAATAAAAATATAGGGCCAATCAACCTCAAAAATGTTTGGCACTCAACTAATGCACTAATTTTGTCAGCATACTTTATCAGGTATGGATGTGAAGGACATCTGCATCCAAAGAAACAAATGGAATCATGATGTCCCATTCTGTACAGCCCTGTTCTGCATCTGACAAATAAGTACATAGCCTGAAGTAACCACTTAAAACAGGATAGCTAAGGATTGGAAAAATGTTTTCCTAAGGAAATAGACATGAAATAAACTCTTCAAACGATGGAAATGGGAAATATGTTATTACCATTAGGGACGAGGAAAGAGAAGATTGATAACAAAGGCAGTTAAATAATGTAGATAATTATTGAAAAAGGTGTAGTTAAAACTATTTTATTCTTACTTATATATACACCTATAATATTTGCAAGTCTATGTGCATATATGTGTAAATAAACTAATGGAAGTTATTTCTCAAGCAGAAAATGCTACTCTAAAATTATAGACTAATTTAATAAATTTCATTTTCTAATAAGTAAAATCACTCTTAAAAGTTGATAAGAGGAATGCAGGAGACTACAAAACAGCATTATTAACTGCACTGTTTGACAGGCTCTTGAAGGGCACATGTTATTTCTAAATATACCACACATACAAAATTTTATATATATATGAAGTGGAGAATTTGAAGTGAAAATTCTGTAAGTCTGGAAATCATGTTTCTTAGAGAAGAACTTACTAATCTATTTATACAGAACTTACTACATCAGTATATTTCTCAAATATATTTGAAATATTATCAAATGGGAAATTTCTATCTAATATTTCTCCAAAATAGATTTTTCACTGAGTAGTTGAATACAGATGCCTATTTCAATCTGATCCATCAGTAAAAAAGAAAACAAAGAAACTCTTATAGAAAATATATCAAAACATTAGATTAGGGAAAGAAATTATTTCACATCCATATACCAAAACTTTTACTATGAAATGCATTACTATATATTTGGCATATTCTTTGCCTCATTGTATCTTGATACATAGCCTATAAAATGCCTACCCCATGAAAGCACCATTTTAGAATAGAAGGAGAGAATCTCAAAAGCCTCTATACATAAAAAGAACTATAATAAAATATTATCTGATAAGAAAGAATGAATATTTATTAAGTATTCATTAAGGATGTGTCCATGACAGAAATTTAATACCAACTTGGCAGAATTATACACCTAAGATCAATTCTGATGGGTCTCAGCAGAATACAATTATTTAGATATGATACAAACATACACAGAGACACACACACAAGCAAACATGTGTATGTATATGTACAAATACACACACATACTCACACACATATATATATATACATACTCATAGATGCATATGCATATAAAGAAATATATGAGTATACATACACATACATTTATGGCATTTATGTGATGAAACTATATTACTCAGGTATGAAATGATGTAAATATATATTAAAGTTTTTTTGTTAGCTTGGCAGGAAGGGGTTTATTTGGCTTACAATTCCACATCACAGTGTATCATTGAACGAAGCCATGAGAACAATTTAAAAATTACAGGAACTGAAGGTAGGAGCTGATGCAGAGATCATAGAGAGGTGCTGCTTACTGGCTTCCTCATCATGGGTTGTTCAGTATGCTATTTGACAGAACACAGGACCACCAGTGCAGGGATGGGTACCACTTACAATTAATGGGCTAGACCCTCCTCTAAACATCACTAATTAGAAAAAGGCTACAGCTAGACTTTAGGAAGACATTTTCCCAATTGAGGTTCCCCCTTTCACATGATTATAGCTTCTGCCAAGGTGACATACAACTACTAAGGACATCACCTTTCCCAGGATATTTAAATCCTGTACCAGCTTGCCTTTTTTGTTTGCTTGTTTGTTTTAGATTTTTTTTTAATTGGATATTTTCTTTAATTACATTTCAAACATTATCCCCTTTTCTTGGTCCTCCACCCTTGAAACCCCTTATCCCATTCCTCCTCCCCCTGCTTTTATGAAGGTGTTCACACACCCACCCTCCCACTAACACTTCCTCCCTGTCCTCCAATTCCCCATATTGGAGTATCAAACATCCACAAGACCAATTCATATTCAACATGGCTGTCCTCTGCTGTGTATGCAGTGACTGGAGCCATGGATCCCTTTGTATGTACTCCTTGGTTGGTGGTCACCTTTGTTGGTGATCACCCTGGGAGTTCTTGGGTGTCTATTTAGTTGATATTGTTGTTCTTCCCATGGATTTGTAAACCCCTTAAGCTCCTTCTGTCCTTTCTCTAACTCCTCCATTGTAGACCCCATCTTCAATCAATTGGTTGGCTGTGAGCATCCACCTCTATATTTGCTAGGCTCTGGCAGAGCCTCTAAGGAGACAGCTATATCAGGCTCCTTTCAGCAAGCACTTCTTGGCATCCACAATAATGTCTGGGTTTGGTTACTCTATAAGGTATGGATCCCCAAGTCGATCAGTCTCTGGATGGCCTTTCCTTCAGTCTTTGATCTACACTTTGTCTCCATATTTGCTCCTGTGAGTATTTTGTTCCCTTTTCTAAGAAAGAACTAAGCACCAACACTTTGGTCGTCGTTCTTTTGGAGCTTCCAGTGGTCTGTGAATTGTATCTTGGGTATTTCTAGTTTTGGGCTAATAACAACTTGTCAGGGATTGCATACCATGTGTGTTCTTTTGTGATTGGGTTACCTCATTCAAGATGATATTTTCTAGTTCTACACATTTGCCTATGAATTTCATGAATTCATTGTTTTTAATAGCTGAGTAGTACTCAGTTGTGTAGAAGTATCACATTTTCTATACACATTCCTCTATTGAAGAACATCTGGACTCTTTTCAGCTTCTTTTCAGCTTGACTGATATAACCATAGGGGAGCATGTTGTCCTTGTTATATATTTGAGCACCTTTTGGCTATTTTCCCAGAAGTACTATAACTTGGTCCTCAGGTAATACTATGTCTAATTTTCTGAGGAACTGTCAGACTGATTTCCAGAGTTGTATCATTTTGCAGTTCCACCAACAATGAAGGAGTGTTGCTATTTCTGCACATTCTTGCCAGCATCTGTTGTCACCTGAGTTTTTTTTTTTTTTTTTTTTTTTAGTCATTCTGACTTGTGTGAGGTGTAATCTCAGGGTTGCTTTGATTTGCATTTCCCTGATGACTAAGTATATTGAACATTTCTTTAGGTGCTTCTCTGCCATTTGATATTTCTCATTTGAAAATTCTTTGATTTGCTCTGTACCCCATTTTTAATAGGGTTATTTGATTCTCTGGAGTCTAACTTATGAGTTTTTTGTATATATTGGATATTATTCCTCTATCAGATGTAGGATTGATAAAGACCATTTCCAAATCTCTTGGTTGACAAGTTGTCCTACTAACAGTATCCTTTGCCTTACAGAAGCTTTACAATTTTTTGAGATTTTATTTGCCAATTCTTTATCTTAGAGCATATGCCTTTGGTGTTCTGTTCAGGAAAATTTCCCCTGTACCCATGTGTTTGAGGCTCTTCTCCCCCTTCTCATCTATTAGTTTCAGTGTTCTGGTTTTATATGATGAAACCATATTATTCAGTTATATAGTAATATAAATACACATTAAAATTACTTTTCTCAATCAGTATTTCTTCTCGTGATCACAAGTTAACAAACTTTTATTTGAGCTCAAAAATCAAAGAACAATTATGTATATCCATGAAAAGAAACCACTAGGTAATTCAGTGAAACTTGCATGGTCTTTGCACCTGTCCAACTTATAAAGAACATAAATTTTAGAAGATTAATTTCATTTGTTTGGCCATATATTTGGAATATGAATTGGCATGAAAAAAAGATATGTGACCCTATACAATTATGAAGGGCATGTGGGTGGCATTAAACAAACAAGATCAAGGAAATAGTATCATAATTGTTGAATTTATGTGTATACCTCTAAATGGAAGCATAAGTATACCCTTCTTTTAGTTTATTATTTGTGTAAATGTTTGGAGGACTCTAGATTAACCTTGATTCTCCACTGCTTTTTCAAAAGGAAAATATCTCAAGGAATAGAGGGCCATGCATCCTGAAAATTTTATTTGTGTGTCATATTTTCAACATTTGATTATTGTTTGAGATCATGATGTTCAATTCAGCTGAAAACATTAACCAGTGTAATTTGAAATTTTCAATATGAAATTAATATTGAGGTAGAAAAAAGGGTTCTGGTTGTTCATTTCTTTACTACATCTTGAGTCCACCTTGAATCTGACAATTTGTCTTTCAGCACTGGTGCACACTGTCACCCAGTCTGTTCTCTGAAGTGATCAGAAGACAAAGTGGGATACTTATCTTTACACATGTAGTAGCATACTATAGACTCACATTTCTCTCCTGTAGAATATCTTCATCATATCCCCATCTTTTCTTTCTTGGTAGGGAACTTAACCCATGTTCCATATATCTCTATTTAGAGCTATGATGTTTCCAGCCAGTCAGTTAAAATGTTAATTTGCTATGGAAACCAGAGCAGCTAAGAAAAAACTACTAAATTTCTAATTTCATGTTCAAGTATGGGTGGTGGTGCAATCCAATGCCACCTGTTTCCAAAAGCCAACATTACAAAATAGTTCCATCCATCAATGACTCAATCAATTTCACAGATTTAGGGTACAGATGAAGAAAAGTGTCATGAATATCCAGTGGATAACATGGTAAAATTTGGAAGCCAAGATTCATAATGAGTTCCTATTAATAAGTACACACTGTGTTTTGCTTTATTGTCTAAACTGCCAGAGTAGCATCTTCAGTTTTTCCCCACCATTAGTCAATTGTGTAAATATTTTCATCTGGAAATACAAAATCAAAACTTAAGCCAGAAGAACAAAGTTCAACAAAACTAGCAAGCAATGCTGTAAAGTATGTGAAGAAAAAGGGTCTCTGATTTAGTTTTGATATGACAAAAAATTTTCAAGCCACACTGATAATCAGTGTAGAGTTATCAAAAGAAGCCTATTATATATTCCAACATTATAATAAATAGATATAAGATAATTTTTAGATAAATATCCAGAATTCAAATGAGATTTTATAACAAAGGTCATCAAACAAAAACTCAGAAAAACAACAGATAATCAAAATACAATATGAAGCCAGAAAAACATAGTTATATAAAATATGTTCTGAAACTATATGTCAGGAGTCATTTTAAAATATATAACAAGACATAGGAAATGAGGTAGTTTGCTGAAATATTGTTTCTTCTTCTAGTTCCTTAAAATACACTCACTAAGTGTCACCAGAATAAATTCCAAACATGAGATTCAAAATAACATGCTAAATTGAACCTAGGATTTCCACGTAGCCTCAATTCCCTATAAAATATTTGAAGAACCCAAGGAATGTTGAGAGAATTAGATACAGTTTTCTAAGGAGGAGAAGACACTAAGTTATTATCCTGTAAAAAATAACTAAATATTCATACATAGACTAAGGGAACTATATTGAGGTTTTAGAGAAGAAGCATACTTATTCTTGTAAATATATAGAGATATGTAGGAATAATTAAAGAGAAAATAGATTATACATTTGATAAAGAACAAGAAATGTTTAAAGGAAGAATGAATGGAGAATAGAGAGGGGAAATTTTAAATTATATTACATTTTTAAAAATAAAGAAAAAAATAAAAATATATTTCTACTAAGTAGAGGTAGTAACAGTATTTACTCCTCCACTTAACATTCCAACAAGAAGACAGCATTGAATTTTGCCAAGTTTCTTTCTTTGGAACCGAAGAGTTTTATTGACCTAATATATGAAGCCATAGATTAGGTACCTACTGTGCTGTGTTGCTCTGATTCAAATGCTTCAAAATAATGTATTTCTTTTTGCAAGATATGTGATCTCACCTAGTTCCACCAATGGAGTCATCCTCCTCTATATTTCCTCAGCCTGCCCTAAGACAATAATATGTTACAACAGGTTGTACAATAATATAATAATATAATAAAATAATAGTGATTTGTCATATTTGTAGAAGATCTGCCTAATCAGACCACACTATATGCAACATAATCTCTGCTGTATAAAACGGGAAAATGGAGTGAAAACCAAGAGACAATTAAGACAAGATACCATATAACATTTTTAACAATGAGAAACTAGGATTGAGGATATTCTAGGTTCAGAACTCCCAGTATTCTGAACAGTGCTGCCAATACCAGAGTCACAGTGTTTCCCTGATACTGTCAGATTGAGTGATCATGACTCTATCTAATGCATGCTTCAATTGATTAGATTTTATGCTCTGAAAATGATTCCTTTATCTAATTCTAGTAATCTTAAATAATTACTAGTATTTTCTGTCTTTCTATAATCTACCAAAACAAAAAAGCTAGAGGAATAAGTGTTTCATTTATTTACGTCTTTTTTTTTTGGTCAAATTTATAATTTGTAATCAAGCTAATAAGAAGTGTATCAAGAATCTAACTTATGCCTACATTAGTTTTATAGTGAAAACTTATCTACATGACAGCAACTGAAAATGAAAATAAACCTGTAAATTCCCAGTATGTGGTATAGCAGAAATCAAAGCAGGTAGCATGAACAAAAAATAATATCTAATTTAGAATATTTTAAAAGCAGTAGAGTGGTTCATTTTTTTGTTTTGATAAGAAGAAAAATGATTAACCCTCAACAGTGCCTTAATATTTCTCATCTAAAAACAAAGCAGGAAATCTTATGTGTTTCTGGTTATTACTGGAAATTATGTGTGTGTGTGTGTGTGTGTGTATTATCACCAGGCTCTGAGCTTTGGCAACTTAACAGGAGCTTCCAAGATTTATCAATCTTGGAATTGGAGTCAAAAGGCTAAGAAAGCGTTACCTTTTCAGACAAATTTCCCCTTCAATTTTCAGTTCTAGTTCTGCAGAAGTAATCTAGTGTTTCTCATATTAGGCAGGCTTTCTATCACTGAAACATCATTTGGCCAAAAAGTTAATTTTCTTACCATTCTCTTTCCTTCTTTCACAACACTGGGAACTCTAGAACCTATTGTCTTTGTGATTGAAAGCAGTGTTTTTTACGCATGCAGTATCAAAGAAAGGAGCCCACAACAAAATTAGGCTCAGCTATAGGGATGGCCTCTCTAAGTGCATACCTGTCATTTTCCATACAGTCAAGACAAACATGTCCAGTCTCTGCTGTACCATATATCTTCTAAACATGTCACATAACATTTTATATGAAGATCTCAGTAATGGAACAAATCACATACTATGCATCAGCACTGTTGTTAAAACCTGTTGATCAAACTTTTTCATGCCTCTCCTGATATCTCAAAGGAAGAATAAGGACCATCTCCTAGTAGATCTGTGAGTTCTGAACAAAATATTAAATCCCCTCAGGACTGTCAACACCCAACTACATTTTACAAGACAGAGACAGAGACTTCTATCCTAATGCATTCTTGTCTCCTCCTCTTGCTTCCTTCCCCACTACACCTTGAACTTAAAGCAAAATTGGTAATGTCTACTTTCAGTATATCAGAAAACAACAAGAGTACTTCAGGTTGAAGAAACATAAAAGTGTGATAGTGTGAATTTGTCCAGACAATCTAGAATTTGGTTGCTACACTGGTGTACTCCAAGTAATATGTTCTGAATTTCAGCATACAATACAAAGGGAGTAAGATGTGGAGTTTATTGACAATTTGAGAATGTCTAGATGTATATAAGAGGCACCTGTACACTGTTATCCAAACCACAAAATATATTTAAATGTTAGACTCTATTCTCAGGCACATTCTACTTCTCAGAATAATTAAGTAGAAATCTCTAAACAGGAAGAAAAATTATATGTCACAGATACACAGGAAAATTCTAATACACACTTTGTTCCTGCTAAATGTAGAAACTGACAGTGGTATCCAACTTTACTAGACATGGTGGTGTTAGTCCCCTCACTCAAAGCAAGTAATGGATTCATGGCTATATCTATGTCTTTCATAAGCCTTTTCAATATAATTTATTAAATATGTGGTTATAATTTACTCCAGGGAACACTCTTAGTAATGTTCACAAGGAGGTGGATATATTGGTGATATGAATAATTCTAAGGTTTATTCCTTGTTAAGGAAATAAGACTTTTAGAGAAAGTCAAATGAACATGATTTGCCAGTATTGGTTAGAGATAATAAGAGCCCAAACCTAGAATTTGCCTAATCACTATTTGTTAGTTGTTTCAAAAGGAAAGGGTGCCATCCATGTCCATTAATGTTCATATCTTTACTTCTATCTATAGTTCTTCTCTTCATTTCTTCTAGAAATAACATCCAGGGAGAAGTTTCCCAGCACATTTAAGTGATCATTTAAATGAGTTTGAGTCTGCTTTTTGTCTACATAAACCTCTGCAATTCTATTTCACTCTGCCATTTCTTAAATATCTATGTAAATGTGGAATATAATAGAGAGGCATAAATAAAGTAGGGATAGTAACAAAAGGGTGTAAGCAGAGGAAAATGAGAAAGAAAGGTAGAAAATATTGAAGTGCAAAATTTTGGCCATGTCATGTGATGCAGATTCAAGTGGTGATTTGCTGATGTAGACTCTCATGGTGTTTTGTTTGGAGAAAGGACACAATTGACAGTGACTGGGGCACTGGTAAAGTGAGGTTTGCAATGCTTTGATGATCTCATTTCTTAGCTGATTTACACTTCCTTAAATGAGGCACAACAGAGAACTTCTTCTGGTGTCCCCTGAGGGTCCGGTCTCTCCTGCTAACTTGTGCTGACTTGGTAGAAGCTCTATTCTTTCTGCTGAGTCAAGCCACTGTTGCTGACTATTATTTGATATCTTGACACTACTGAACTTGGAACTGGACTGCTAGTATCCCGACAGAGATTACAATTTTCCCAAAGATCTACTTCTAAACAGGTTTATATCCCCTTACCCTATTTACCATCTTTTTACTTTACCTTTGAATGGTGGGCTAGAAGAGGGGTCTCACCATTTGAGAATCCTTATTAAATGTAGGTTTTGAAAAATCTCAGCTTATAAAATATTATTTTCTAGACTCGCCTTGGATATTGCTCAGTGAACTCACATAAAATCCTGCATAAACCCTTCACAAAATCAAATGACATAAAAGCTTCAGAAAGTTATTGGATATATATGGAGGTCATGTTACATATTAAAAGAATACCTGCATTGGATAAATGCAAGCAAGAGTGAGTCATGTTTCTTGGGTTCTATATTACTCTTTGTGGAATACCAATGTCAAGGGAATTACCACACAGACATGTTAATATAAGAAAAATAAATTAGATGTCATAAGTATAGATAATCAAATATCATTGGTTAATTCCAAGTATATGTGTAGACTTGTCTTACTCTAACTACTTTATCACAAATAAGTCTATGACATTCATGTTAGTTTTTAATGCCTGCCACAATTGAATAGGCACAGAATTTGACTTTCTTTCTTTCATTTCTTTTTTCACCTAAAGGACTCACATAAAAACAAACTTTTCAAATTTGTCTTATACTATCCAAGGTACATCTCGTCCTCTGATTCCTTTTTCCTTTATCTCCTCTAGATTACTATAATATTAATGGACACTGTTTGTAGTAGGTTGAATATGCTTCACACAGGGCAGGTGCCATTATGAGGTAGGATAGTCTTGTTGCAATAGAGAGATCTTGTAAGAGGAAGTCAGACACTGTTTGTTCGGGCTTTCAGGTCTTTTCTACGTCCAAGCTATGCTCAGTGTGGAAGAGACCCTCTTTTTGACTGCCAATGGAAGTCAGTCTCCTTCTAATTTTATTCAGATAAAATTAAAGAATTCTTGGTCCCTCCAACACCATGTATGACTGCAAGCAGTCTAATACAAACTTTGAAGATAATGGACTGAAACTGTAAAACTGTAAAACTGTAAGCCAGATCCAATGTAATATTTTCCCTTACAAGAGTTGCGCTAGTCATGGTGTCTTTTCAGAGTAACATAACCCTAACTAAAATAGAAGTTGGTACCAGGGAGAGGGGTAATGTTGTGGTAAGCCTGACCACATTTTTGTTTGGAGGAATGTGGATTTGGTGAAATTGAATTTTCAAAATAATGAAATGTTGTAAGTGTGGCTTAATGGGCCATTCTAGAAGGAGTATGGCAGACACTGGTTCTTTGGGTAATTTTAACTCTAGGGACTGACACAACATGTTTCAGAGAAAAAGAATTTTAGTATGTTTTCAAGAGATCATTCTTATAATATTTTGGTGAAGAATGTGGCTGCTTTTTGCCTTGATCAAAAGAGTCTGCCTGAGGCTAAGGATAAGAATTTATATCAATTGCATTGGCTAAGGAAGTCTCAAAAAGCCCTAGTAGGAACTTTGTTTAGTGGCTCTTGCCTATAAGAATTGTTTTGATCAAGCATAACAAGCTTATAAAGGAAAAAATAAAGATGTATGATTGATGTTTTAAAAGGATACCAAGAAGTAGAATCATGCTAAATGCTGTGTTTAGTGAGATAAATTGATTACAGTAGTCCTGATCTCAGAGCAAGATTCATTTACAGTTGCACATGGCATAGTTATATCATCTTCGGTATTATTATGACCTGGTTATTATTTTAATTAGAATAGAAAAAGATATGACTGCATATCAAATTGGCAAGTAATACATATTGATGGCTATTCTTGATTGTAAACATTACTATATCTGAAATGAACCAAATCCAGTAATGGAGAGCTTTCGGTGATCCAGACCTTGAGGCAGAGTGGCCAAAGAAAAGTTTAGTACCAGGCATAGTGGTACTTGTCATTATTACCTGCATGCAGGAAATAGGGTATAAAGATCTCTGAGGTCAAAATTAGTCTACATAGCAAGTTCAAGGACAGCCAAATGAAGGTCATGAAAGAGTTGGAAAACAGAGAGATGGTAATGATATAATGAAAAAATGGGGCTATATTATAGTCCCACCATGCAGTAACTTTGTTATTTAGCACTGGCTTTAGAGTCAGGAATAGAAGGGCTAACAAGGATAGTTTATGCTGGTTAGGTGAAGCTGAGAAGTTAGCAGTGACTAAGATGAGATCTGATTCTTGGAGGGAAATCATCTGGAAAGTGTGTTTTAAGAACAGAGAGAAGCTGTTTCAGAGTTAGACATCATGCTAGGGGCCAGAACTGCTAATATGCAATGATCACCCAAATGGTATGGTATTGAAGGCATGAAGGTTCAAGGAGAGCAGATGAAGTCTTGGCACTGCTAGAGGACATGAAAATCTACTGATGATGGTACAGCCTCAGTTGCAGTTTGTAGCTGAGAACTGAAGGGTTCATGTGAAGAAATTGAGGTTTGATACTGTGAAGAGTGTTTACAAGAGTCTATTGATCATGCTTAGTTCCAGAAAATACCCCAGTGTATTGGAGATTCCAGTATCATGTAATGATCACTAAGAAGAGCAGCTGGAAAGTGGCTTCAACTGTTGGGTTAAATGGGGGTCCCAAGTCCGCCTCAAGGTTCAGGCCACAGTGGTAGGTGGGAAACGGGAAATTTGACCACGCTCAACCCAGGCCTCTGAGAAGGCATAGGGCTGTGAGAAGCTGAGGGATACATCCTGGCAGTGAGGAAGCACAGTGTGGGGGTCATAGGGCCTTCACAGAGATGTCTCAGTGGTCCCCAGACCTGCCACGAGGCCAGGACTGTCTGGTTCTCAGGTTCTTAGGCATCCCAGGTGCCACTGGATGCTGCAGAAGAGCTGAGAACAGAGTGGGAACACGTAGGCTAGATATAGCCTGGAACCAAGGGGGAGGCAGGGAGGAGCCCAGTTGTGTTCCACTGGGGACCATGTTCTTGGCTTCTCCGTGGGTTGCTTGGCTTGGTGGACGCCATGGCTAAAAACACTAATAAGCCTTCTGTGGGATACAAGATGTCCAGCTCTTTAGACAAAGACGTGCTTCATTGCTCCCATGGCAGACCCTGATGAAAAGAGACAGCCCATGGTTTTAAGACATTTATTGTCATGGCAGAGAGTAGTGATGAGTAAAACTGTACCCCACTTACTTATGGTGGGTCTGAGGTTAAACACCTTTTGCAGAGAGGAGTGCCTGAGAAGGGGAGTTTATTGGTTAAGTGGCCAGGCCTTTAGTTACCTCATTAAAATGGAGATCTGTTTTGAGGCTATGTGACCACAAGTTTTCTACCTGTCTAGGGCATGAGGAGTTGCCTTTATATGACTGATGGCCACAGACCTATGGAGAGCTGCAGCCACGTGACAGGAACCTGGGGCCCAGGAGTGTGACAAAAGGCCTACCATCTCTTACAGTTATCCTCAGCTGGGTATCTTCTGCTGGGTCACCAGGGCTTCAAACTTCAGCTCAACCAAAAACCAGGCTGCCTTTCATGGTCCTACATTCAACCAGAGCTTAGAGCACTACAGGGGGCAGATCTGGAGAAGTGATCCAAGCCCTTCACAGGAGCTCAGGATATTATGAGTAGAATCCATTGAAACATGAAGCTGTAAAGTTAAAGTTACCTTTGATACCTAATGATGTTTGAGATGTCAGAGCCATGGGATACTTGCTGTACAAAGCTGCTAATATTAAGTGAAACCTGCACAAGAGAACAAAGTTTGATGCTGCTGAATACCAGTTCTGTTCACAGCAGTCAACAAGGATAAAAGGAGTTGGAGCTCAGATGAGCACTTTCATATTAGACATGAAGATGCACAGTTTGGAGTTTTCCCAGCTGGGTTTTCGTATTGCTTCGGTCAAGTTATTTTCTTGCTATGATATTTTGGAATGGTAATATATACCTTGTTCCATGATATGTTGGAAGTAAGTGATTTCTCTTTTAATTGCGATGTTTAAGGGATTACTTTAAGAAATTTCATTTATCTCAGAAGAGACTTTGAACTTTAAACTCTTAAACACTGTTAGACCTACTATAGAATATGAGGATTTTAAAGTTAGATAAAATATACTTTGCATCATGCTATGGCTACCTTTGCCCCTGAACAATTCATATGTTTGAACAATTCTATGTGGACCAGAGAGTAGAATTTGTTAATTCCAATATGTTTTGTACGGGGAGATTTACCACTAGAAGGTGTGACATTGTTGAAGAAGGATGCTGTTGTGTGGTGAACTTTGAGAGACCTTCCTTATTGCTACTTGGTGATGCCAGTCTTCTCGTGGAGGTGTTCAGAACAAGATGTAGAACTTTCAGCACCTCTTACACCCTGCCTGTCTGAACACTGACATGCTTCTGCCTTGATGATAATGGGCTGAATTTCTAAGCCTGTAAATATTGTCTTTATAAGAGGTGCCTTGGTAATGGTGTCGCCTCATGACATTGTAAACCTTAACTAAGACAATCCTTAAAATCCTATTATATCAGGGCTTGCTTTTTTAGATGTAATAGTGCTGACAAAATTAAAGAGTAAATTTATGTAAATAACATTTAATAAAACTATGATTAAATAAATCCATTAATTAGGAAGGCAATATAGGATAAATGAAAGTATAAGCACTACAGTGAAAATATATAAAGACATATAAATTGTGGAATTTTCTTCAATGCAGAAAACAAAATGAATATTTATAGAACCAACAGTCATTTAAGTGTTCTTTTGATTTTACTTGCATAAGAACAGTAGAGAGAAAAATATAGGACTGTAATATTTTGTTACTTTTTTATTATTTCATATAAATAGTCATATTCCCAAGTAGGCTAAGGATACATTGGTCAGTTTTATAGAGACAAGTATAACAGCTCTCACAATAATGTTTCAGTTGTCTCATCAGTTCTCTTCCTATGGAATAAGCAGGCATCTGTGCTCACATTTATTGATGTACTACTATGTCTCGACTCAACTTTCCTTGCATCCAGACTCTAAAATGAGATAAACTCACAAAAAACATTTCAATATAATATAATATTCAATAATATATACATGGTTTTTCGAGACAGGGTTTCTCTGTTTAGTCCTGGTTGTCCTGGAGCTCACTCTTTATACCAGGCTGGCTTCAAACTCAGAAATCCTCCTGCCTTTGCCTCCTGAGTGCTGGGATTAAAGGTGTGCACTACCACTGCCCGGCTCAATATAATATTTTACTCTTCATTTATTTAATGGAACTCATCTTATAATGATTCCTATCAATAATCAACAACCTGTGTCTCATGGTAGATGATATGATAAAAAAAGTAGTTCATGTTTGGTGATATGAAAGTTTAAGTAAATTTTAAGGGTATGAAAAGTGTTTTAAGATATGTAAGTTTATGTTATGAAAGTCTAAGATAGTATCTCGGGATGTGTAAATGCAATTTTTAAGGGTATAAGATAGTTAAAATATATAACATATAGAAATATGGTTCAGATTTCGTTCAATTGTTAAATAAATACATTAAAAGCTAAAGTTAACAATGATAAAATATTAATCTAGTTCCAGTTAAGTACTTATAATATTACCATAGTCACAAGTTAAAACTTTAAACTTCTTTTCAGTTTTCTAAATATAGATTAAAGGCACATTTAAAGTATGTTAATGCTTTTGACTCCAAAACATTTTGGGCTCATCTGTTTTCAGTATGTCTCAAATCTGTGAGTCTACTGCCATTTCTTCAGTGCATATTTCTGTAATATTTCTGTATAGATGATAACCCATGATGATGCTAACATATCTAAAAGTTACATTATTTTGTAAACTAAAAAGTTCCCTGGTCTTAGGACTGTATTTCCACAACACCCAGGAACACGGGCTTAAAAGTTTCAAATATATACCTAAGAAAATAATTCCTCCTAAGATCCTTTATGTTCTCTACTGTCTCTAATATATATGTTCCATCAACCCACAAGCTCTAGGGGTTACCTCAAACTTTGATCCCAGACAGCTTTAAAGTTGCTAGACTCATGTAGTACAGACTTATTGAAGCATCCTGCATTTTCCTAAACGCAGATTATAGTGAGAATTCTGTTTTCTGTAAAAACCCAATTATATTATGTGAATAAGTGTTTCTTTTGATTACAATATAGAATATGGGGTTACTGCAGATTGTCCAAAGCTGTATACACTTGAGAGGGTATAAATGACAAAGTCTTCAGAGGTCCTGTGGCTGCTGCTCGCCTTGTTCCTGTCCCTAATGCTGATGACTTGTTCTGTCGTTGTGTTTATTATTAGTGGTTTATTGGACTGCTGGATTTCCTGGCAACAAAATTTGGGACTTGCCTGACGGGAACCTCAACAAGAAGTACCATTTGGAGGTCCTCATTCCTTTTCCCTTCTAACTTTTTTTCTCTACTACTAGCGTTGGGATGTTAGGCTGGATAAGGGTTGGAAGGAAGGTAGAGATGTAAGAAAGCAATAAAGACTTTAAAATAAACTACTTACATCAGATGATCCTCAGAAGCCTGAACAGAGAGTGAAACAGCCTGCTCTATTTGGACTTGGCCAGCTTTCCAGTTTTATGGCAACCCCAAAGTCAGTCAGAACTAATCTAAAGTACATTCCACTCCCATTTCTATCTCACCAGGCCATCCTGTTCAATGTTCTCATCTTATGTAATAAACAAAAGGGAGGAATGTTAGAAACTCTCCATAATCCAAATACAGCTCACCTTCAGCATGGAGAGCTAGCAGCTCCATCATCATCAGACACCAAATGCATCACATTTCTACTGTCACCATCAGTAGCTTACCTTTCTAAAGCCCATGCATTACACCCTGCTTTCTTTTTCTCTATTTACTCTTCAGAGGTTCCACACCCCCTAATAGATGTCTTGTGCAAAGTGTGTTATGTTGTTGGGTCTTTGCAGCAATCCTCAGCCCTGAGATGCCAAGGTACTCTTTTGATGCAAAACACTAAAATATTACTAAACATTTAAATTAGTAATAGTATTTGAAAGCAAACAATAATGTCTTGGAAACTTAGCAGGTACTACATTTAACCAATAAGAGCAGATTGTTTTTTCTTGTAGTCTCTGAATTCTGTTGTCATTAATATTTGTCTAAATATATATACATATATTATTTTGGGTCTAAAGAAATGTATATGTAATATAATAGGAACTTTATTTCTATGTATAACCTCTCATGGTATAATTGCACTAGGTCACACATTTTGATTGATTTTTTTATTTTACTGTGAAAAATACAAGCTATACAAATGAGCAGAACTCTGGAATTTAATTCTTCAAAGCTGTCTCAGTGTTATTTACTAGGCCTATAAGTGCTAGCACTCATGAATAATATGCTAAAAGAAGCAAAAACACACACACAAAGAGAGAGAGAGAGAGGGAGAGAGAGAGAGAAAGGAATTATGGGAATGATGGGCAGTGTGATGAGAAAAATTCCAAAACCATCATGCAATAATGAACAGTAGGACTGCAGAGATGGCAAACTTGGCAAAGCATTTTTAAATTCTGTAGTCATCTGTTTTGAGTTAGTGTAAAAAGAATCAAAACTCAATATCAAATATAAGCACTGTATATTAGAATATGGGTGGATCCCATCTGTCATCATTGTTTCTTCAACATATCAATATTGGATATAAAACAATATATATGGGACACTAACTTTGTTACCTGTATGAAATACAGATTTATTTCCCTTAAGACTTTCCACTTCGATAGTCTAGAGCATGTTAGAGTGACATTCCTTCATTTACCCACCAATGACTGAAATGATTCCTGCTACTCTGTGATTCTTAAATTGATTTTGCATTTGGGGCCAACATGGTAAGAGTGTTGTAGTCTGAGTGAATGAGCTTGTAAATATCTTTATCAAGGCATTCTCAAGATTTTAAGATCTGCTTATGTTTTTAGGTTATATGGTATTGAGAGTAACATGGTGGATGGTAGGCATTTTCAGTAGAATCTTAATAGGGAGATGATGGGAGGCTACAGAGGCAGAAGAATTGGACCAAAATCTTGGACCAACAGAGTATTCTGGTGGGGGCAGGATGAAGAATTGATGTCAGAAAAGAGGCTCTTCCAAGGATGAGAAGTGGAGGAAATATTACAGAAGAATTTCATTGAAAACTAAAGTAAATGTTTAACTTATTCAGGATGTCTCTTCCCAAGGAAAGGGTTGGACAACTATGTATAGAAAGGATGGAATGAGCTCTCAAGAGGCCCAAGATGGAGCAGAGGAGAGAGCCTTAATTCTTGGCTGGTAGGGTCAACCATTAAAGACAACAGAGATCTCAGAAGGATAAATTTCATCAGAGTAAGCAGAAAGTATAGCCTAAATGTTAGCTTAGAGATGATTCCATTATGCTACCCTCAGCGACCCAGCAATTGCTACTCTGCTGCCACCACCAGGTGTGCTACATAGGTGTCTGGCCTGAGAAAAGTAACCTCACCCCTCTTCTCTCTCATACAATATCTGTTTGACATTCTCTATCATCCCTTTTTGTCCTTCTCTTCACATACCTCTACTTTCTTTGCCCTAATGGTTCAGCTGTCATCTGTCTCTCTGTCTATCTGTCTTTCTGTCTGTCTGTCTATCTGCCTATCTACATGACTTGCTCCTCTCCCATACCCCAATAAACTCCTGAAGCATGTCATAATTACTCAAGGTGGCACCTTGGCATGAACAGGCCAGGTAGTTTATGACACATTATATTTCATGACATTTTTGGTGAGACTCAGTTGGCTCTCCTGGTGCTTATTCTAATCCTCATGATTCTAAGCCACACACCAGCACTCTACTTTCAATGCTCTGCTACATGAAACAAACATGTTTTCTGGATCACTGATCACTCACCAACCTATCCAACAGCAACAATTGGGTAAGTTTCCCTTGAGTGTGTGTAAATTTTGAGAAAGTGACCTTTAAAATGTCTAGCACACTTCTAATATGCTTACAGGCAGAGGTACTCTCCTAATCAGGTCATGGTGATTGTTCTCCACCTGCCCCCAATCCACCATTCTTAAGGCCACAACTCTGCAGTCTCCATAAACCCTACTGGGCTATTGTCTCCCTCCTGGTCTCTTCTACCACCACACTTGGAACTTCCTGTTAATCTTACAGCTCCCCTAGGCCATCTTGGCTTTGTAACACTCCTTCTCAAACTTTTCATACATATGAATTAATACTACTTAGAATTGGTTTTCTTGCTCAACTTCCATCTTCTTTGAAAGTACTGATGCCAGTTGTCAAGATTCTCCTTTGCTTTAGCCAGGCTAAGCCACTGATGCCATTGAGTGTAATTATGACCCACTGAATGCTTTTCATTCAGTCCTCCCTGCATCTTGGGGACTGTAGGTTGCTGTGACATTTTTCTTCCTCTCATCGAGGTAAATAATGTCTTGAATAACTTCTCATTATGCCTTGGGAGCCCTCTTAGAAAACCCAAACCATCTACACCTAAAACCATCTTGAAAGGCCTTGAATTTATTCACCTTTCCAATTAAATTTCTAATTTTATTAGGGACCTTTAAAAATAATACAAGAAATTTTATTTTGCATGTCTCATCCCTTATTTATCTTTTCCCTAAGATCTTATTCTTTCTTTCTGGTCTTTTCCTCACAGTGCTCAAACATCTTGTCAGTATGTTGCAATAGATCAGGGTAGGGTAGGTCTAGGGATTGCAACACAAACCTGATCCTGCTAATGGCTTCTCTGAACCATGCTGCTTATCTAACCACTCCTGAGATATGCATGATCATTTGCCTGTGAATTTGATTCCAAACTAGCTAAAATCCCATTCCTCCCTGTTACTCTGGCTTTCAGTTTGTCCTCATGGACCCTCAGGTGCTTTGCCCCTTCTCTCTTTCTGGTTTCCTACAGATGGCTTCCAATAAGAAAAGCATTCTATCCTCCTTTGTCTTCATGAACTCAGATTTTATAACAAAACTAAGCTCCATTCAAAGGTCTAATTAATATTAGTACACCCGATTTTGAACTTCTCACAGCCATATTCAAATGATTCCTAATTATTTTTTTAATCTAAATTTGAGCTGGAGGCTCACAAAATCTCTTATCTCAAAGATACTAATTCCTCATTTTTAAAAAGTCTTTATCTCTTATTTCTTTGCACACTGATCTCAAAAATTGAAAAGGAAAGAAAATATCTTAAGGTTATGGTGTAAACTCTTATCTAAGGTTTTGTAGTTTGCTCATTGGGTATGATTTAATATCCATATAGTCTGTAGCAATATTTAGCTTTAATTTTATATAACAAAAATGCACTAAATTAAGTTTAATTTAATATATAAATTAAATTTGTATAATAAAAGTATTTAAGTCCATGTGTTTAAGTACTATTCTTTAGGGTATATGCATATGTGTCAACTGTTTCAATTCCATATGTGTATATGTGCATGTAACTTGGATGTAACTCATCATAATTAGCAACCATGTTAAGGTGGCTTGCTACCTTCCAAGTAAATTTACCATATAAAGAATAGCACAATGTATTAAGTAGCAACTATAAAACATCTTAGTTCTAGTGAACCCTCTGTTTATTATTGTATCTCATTTTGTATAAGAAAACCACAAGTTTATATTTTATGATTATAGATATTTCTATATAATGATAGCAATTCAATGAAATATTTTTACAACATAACATATGTATGACTGAAATCTTGTTCAAACTATTCTTTATATGATGATGAAATTATGAGGTTATAAAGTATAACAAAAGCTATTTTAAAATGATGTCTAAATATTTATGTATTTTCTACTTCTTGGAAGCATGAATGAATGTTGTTTCTTTCATCTATCTCAAGCTATCAGGGCCTCAGGTTTCACCTCTGGACTTCAATGGATTAAATATAATAGAAATTTGAAAGTTACTTAAACTACCAACCAAAGAGTATACATAGAAGGATCCATGGCTCCAGCCACATATGTAGCAGAGGATGGCCTTGTCGGATATCAGTGGGAGGAGTGGCCCTTGGTCCTGTGAAGGCTCAATGCCCCAGTGTAGGAAAATGCCAGGGTAGGGAGGAAGGAGTGGTGGTTGGGTGGGAAAGCACCCTCATATAAGCAGGCTGAAGGAGCATGGGATAGGGGGTTTCAGGAAAGGAAAGCAGGAAAAGGGAAAACATTTGAAATGTAAATAAATGGTATATCCATTAAAAAAGCACTGGCTTATTCTCAAAAGTAGAGTGCTATTTAATATGGACAATTTTGAAATTGTTTTGTACTGATCAACTTTATTGCTGGCTCTGAAAATGGGTTATTCCTCACCATTTTCAGACCCAGGAATGTCTTTAAGGTCCAGTGTCAAAAATGGGATTATGTACTTATAAACCATTGGGCATGTTTAATACTCATAACTTGCTGTTAATGATTAAATGTGTATTTTTAATTAATCGTAAAACATGATTCCATTCTGAGATATAAAGAAACCATGACAGGAGGTAGCCAAGAAAGCAGGTTATTAAAGATACTTTTAAGTTGGGATATATTAATATTAGATACATTCAATAGTTGACAGTGTATATAGTTTTTTTACTTTAATAATTAGCAATATACTTTTATAAATTAAATCATAAGGAAAACTTATGTTTTATAATGATATGCCACATAAAATTAAAAAAGTTTTCAGTCACTTTATGATCTATATTTATTGATTACAAAGTACCCTTGTAATACTAGATCTTTAGTTCAGAACCATGTAATTTTTTTGTGTTTTTAAGGTTCAAACATAAAAAGAATGGAATCTAAAGTTCTAATTTTATAAAAGTTACTACAAATTTTAAAAAAATGCAAGTTGATAATAAGTCATGGTAAGAATAGATGCAGTTAGTTATGAGATTAAGCTTTAACTAGATTCCTGTTTTATATGTGTGATTTATAGTTTAGAACAGATAATTAAAAGCAGATAAAGATTGTTTAACTCAGATATATTAGTGCTTAAGCCTGTTTGAGAACTTCTGAACATGGCATTTATTATGCTTAAACTTATCATGACAAAGACTCTCAAATCACAGCAGTGACCCTCCTTAATGTGTACAATAAGACATGGGTAAACCAGGCATGATGTACAGAAGGAAGTGTCAGAATGAAAAATAAAATACCCTCTTTTTCTTCTTCTTTTTTATTTTATTATGAATTCAGCTCTCATGCCATTGGGCCAGGGCTGGCTCAACCACACCCATGACTCAAGTTCCAGCTACACTCTGCTGCCCTGACTAGTTAAGGCTCAGAGCACACTCTCTCAAATGCTGTAGTCTGTGAGAGGCAGCGCCAGCTCTCCCACTGTCTTGAATCTCAGGCCATGTTTCCAAACTGTAATAATCTGCAAGATAATTATAAAGGGAGGCATCACCTTCTTGCCAGAGCCACCCCATAGCAGAATAAGCCAGGTCAGCTCTCCCACATACATGACTCCCACTGTGTCCCCAGTAACAGGCCAACTCCACTGTGATGATCTGGCAAGGTAGAGAGATCAACCTCCCAAGTGTTGCAGGAGGTCCGAGGTGGGGCCAGCTTTCAAGACTACCAGGGGGAAGAAGCCAGTAAAAGGCAGGACTAATTCCTCATAGCAGCTGTATGTCTATATGGTCCCTGGTACTGCCAAGACCACTAATATCCTTATGTTTTCTAGTGGTAGTTTAAGCTACAGACATTGACATTAACACCTGCCACTGTATAGCCACAGACCCAGGCATTGCCCTTAGAGGCAGCTTGGGCCGGTACTTCACCATGGTCTCAAGGTGGAAGGGCTGGCTCCTCAAAAGAGGCTATTTCTCTTCAACTTGGATATCCAGTTTCACCTCTCTTAATAATGCTTAAACTGTTTTAATTCTCTTTTCTCTCATTTAGGTACACCACACATTTGTACCCTGTAGTGGTTACCACTCCAGGTAGGGCACACATCTGGCATGCTTCTGGGCAAACTCTTCTCTCTGTGCTTCAAGGCAACTCGTGAGTGTGTGGACATCTTCCCCATCTTGAATTAATTTGCATAGGGGCAATTGGGGCTCTGTTTGTCTTCTACCCACCCATACAGTGTTATGAAGGTGCAGAGGGCTAGTCTGTGAGCATCTTTCTCCACCTGCACTACAGCCATAGCAGTCCTCAGGTCTCAAGACGACTATTTACTTTTTTTTATTAGATATTTTCTTTATTTACATTTCAAATGTTATCCCCATTCCTGGCCCCCTCCCCCCAAAAAACCTCCCTATTCCCTCCCCCTCCCCCTGCTTCAATGAGGGTGTTCAACGCCCCCCCCATGCACTTCTATTTCCCCATTCTGCCATTCACCTACACTAGAGCAATAAGTCTTCACAGGTGCAAGGGCCTCCCCTTAATGCCTGACAAGGCCATCCTCTGCTACATGTGTGGCTGGAAGTCATGGGTCACTCCATGTGTACTCTTTCATTGGTGTTTTAGTCCCTGGGAACTCTGGGAGTCTGGTTGGTTAATATTGTTGTTCTTCCTATGGGGTTGCAAATGCCTTCAGAACCTTCAGTCCTTTCTCTAACTCCTCCATAGGGGACTCTATGCTCAATCCAATGGTTGGCTATGAACGTTTGCTGCTGTACTTCTCAGGCTCCAGCAGAGCCTCTCAGGAGACAGCTATATAAGGCTCCTGTCAGCAAGCACAATTTGGCATCCAAAATAATGTCTGGGTTTTAGTGACTGTATATGCAATGGATCCCCAGGGGCTACAGTCTCAGGATGGCCTTTCATTCAGTTTCTACTCCACAATTTGTCAATGTATTTTCTTCCATAATTATCTTCTAAGAAAGAAGATTATTTTCAACATTGACTAAGAACTCTATCTACGAGATCATAAAGACTTCGGATTTGGTCTCCAAATGTCATGCACAAAGACAAATGTTGCTGTACATGCATGTATCCAATGTTTTGTTCAAAAAGAGGAAATTAGAATCACTGGAGCTTTTTTAGATCTCCAAAGCTACAGCTGCAGTGAAATGCTCAAAGGGTGAGGGCAAGTATATTAGAGAAGGGCACCAGGCATCCTTTTCTAGCCCCAGCACACATGTCCATGCACACACCTATAGACATAAACAGATAAATAAATACTAATAGAATCTTATTATCATGTATATGATATTTTCTCAGGTACCTGGTTTTTGTCTAAATGCCATGCTTTGAGGAAAAGAATTCTTGGGAATGGACACTATGAAAAATAACTGAGAGAAATGATGAAAATGAAGATATATAGAAAACTGTATTGACATGGAGAACAGGATTTCCCTATGACTGTAAACACAAATGTAGAAAAAAATATAGCTGGTACTACATCTAACCAATTTATAGCAGATTCTTCTTCAATGGAGCCCATGACTTTTCATGTCACAAGTATTTGTCTAAGTGACCCATACTACCTGTGATTTTTGGTCTACCAGAATGGGCATTTAATACAATAAGAAATCTGATTCTCTTCCATTATGTCCCTAGTTGACACATCTTGACCTTAAAAGTCCACTTTGAAAGAGGCAAAATCCACAATTGCTTCTGGATTTGAGGCTTACTTTTCTGCAGTATAGTTAGTGTTTCATACTATGACTTTGGTGCTAGCTACCAAGAGTAGGATTTTTGGAGCTAAATTTCCAGGTCACATATACGAATAAATCAACTTACTCAGTAATAGGAATGTTTTATAAACGACTGGAAGGAAACCAACAAATGTGATATCAGCCTTTAATGATTTATACATATCTATAGTCTTGGTAGCCAACAAATGATAGTGAAGCAATCCACTCTTAGCCTCTAAATGTATCTGCTCACAAGCCTCTAAAAGTATCCACTTTTACATTTTGTTTATATTTAATATTTAAAGACAAAGACTATTTTAAGCTTTCCTCATAACTTTGTTGGATTTCACTTGTGCATCATACCACATAAGCTCCCAAGAATTCTACAGCAAACCCTGTCCTTTGCACACTTTGTGAACTAATGTTTTATGGTTGATTCTTCAGGAACACATGCAAGTTTATTAAATGGGTCTCCAAATCTAAAGAATACTCAGATTATCATCATGCTATCTACAAACAAATAAATAAACAAGTAAGCAAACACCTCACTGTAAACAGCATGTATGGAACAGTGAGACAAAAGCCTGTGTCACTATCCAATAGTTAATAATAGAACTGCAAAGATAATAAATTTGGTGAATTATTTTGAAATCTCTCATCATTCTGAGCATGTTTCAAAAATATCACAACTAACCAGACCTTATCATTAAATATAATCCAGGTGTACTAGAGCACGTGTAAGTTTGATCTGTTAGCATCAATTTTTCATCCACCTATTAATGTTGGATAAAATGGGAAGAGTATGATTCACTTATTATTATAAGTGTGTAAAACCCTCAGTTATTCTCTCTGAACCATTACTCTTCCATCTCCTAGAGCATTCCCAGAGAACTCTCCATCATTACTCCATCAGTAGTTAAAGTGATGTATTTGGTGCTCCTGCTGCTTGCTTGTTCTTTATATAACATCTTCATCTTCTCACCCTACTTCTATACTAATTTATAAATTTTTGCTTTTCAAGATTTAAGAAAGCATTATCCTCGTATAGAAAATGCCCTTTCAAATGGCTACATGTAGTGCCTGGAAATGTCTATATGAGTGTCCCTTGGGAAATTTGCATTTCTGATAGTAGGGATAACTTTATGCATCTCCTTGCAAGATTTCCTATTTCCTACACGGGTGCTACTTGTGGAAATCATGAAACTTTGGTACCATCTGTCTAGAATAAAGTAATAGGGAAGATGGAAGTTAATAGGCAGTTTGTGTTGAAGTGTGGTACTATACTGAACAAATACCATTGGACAATTGTCCATATGAAGAACAGGTTTTTTAAAATGTATATAATGGTTCATTTTGGATTCCTCCTATCAACATTTTGTCAGGCTTTAAATTCTCCAACTGTATCATAAGCACAGAGTTTGACTTTCAACATTTTTTCCTTAGAAACTCAGATTCAAGACAATTCTTTTCATAGTTGGATTTGAATTTCCATGATAAACATTTCCATCTGCTTATGTTTTCTAATAAACATCATATTGTATTTTCACTAGACATGACATTGATGACACTAGACATGGTGGTCTAAGATCAACCAATGCATTTCCAAATATATAAATATATTGTTATATGAATAGTCTCAAAAGCCATTAAGTCTTAATCTAGTCTACAGAGGTCAACACAAGAGGCATAGGTATCATACTGGTTCCCTAGGTTATGATAATAAGGTCAATATAGTCGTCCAGTTTTAAAACTATGTGTAAATTCTATGGTCATGCCAAAGTACTTCTAATTGCTGTTATGACACTGGGCATCAGGGCTTGATTCCATTTGCACTGATTAAGTTTAAACAGGATTTATAACAGTATGACTTTTATGGTTGTATTGCTCAGTTTCTTTGATACTAAAACTTTCAGAAGGGTTATTTTTGTCCTAATTCCCAAAATCTAAAAGTTAGTCTTTTAGAAATGCTTTGTTTCTCAGTTGAAGGTTATTTGTTTCTAGCTATTTAGAAGTTCAGTTGTCTTACACTAGATTTACCTCTGAAACATGATCATAGCTGCATCTTATATCTATATAGCACCTTTCTTATTCCCATTTTTCTGTCAACTAAGGAAATAATGGGCATCTCTTATTTTTTCTAGGTCCCCTTAGAATTTAAATAAACAAAACAAATAGAAGTAACTAAAAAGAACCAGCAGCTCAATTTTTCTTCTTTTATCCAACTTACCAAATATGTTAGAGGTCAATGCCAAATGTGAAAGCCTAGCATTATTTTCTCACTCAATTCCAAATTTATTCCAGCAGTCTCTCTCAGTTCAGTCTCCTTGCCTACACACAGAACTATCATTGCACACAGAAAGAGCTGTCTTGTCTTTCTATCAATTCAATGATATATTTCCCCTGATGTGTTACATATAGTGATTAAGCCAATCATTTGTCCATAAATGAAGAATGCCAATTAATACCACATGGAAAAGGATTGCTGTTCTGTGATTTACCTAGATGTATGCCCTACCCCAGTTGCCTCAAATAAGGGTTATATCTCAATGCCAATTGATCTGACCATTTCCTCAGCCACTATTCACACCTAAATTGAATAAAGAAAACTAAGCATGTAGAAATTTTCCTCTATATAATCCTTGTGGGTGGTACCATCAGTGGGCTGGTAGTCTGGGTTCTAAAAGAAAGCCATCTGAGCAACCCAGAAGCAAGCAAGTCAGTAAGTAACTTCCCTCCATGGCCTCTGCATCAGCTTCTGATTCCTGACATGCTTGAGCTCCATTCCTGGCTTCATTTCATGAAAAACAGCAATTGGAAGTGCAAGCTAAATAAACTCTTTCCTCCCCAACTTGCTTCCTTGGCCATGATGTGCAGGAATAGAAACCCTGACTAAGACAAATTGGTACCAGCGAAGTGGGGTATTCCTGTGACAACCAGACCATGTTTTGGGAAGGACTGTGGGAGGACTTTGGAACTTTGAGCTAGAAGAGTCATTGGAATGTTAAGAGCTCTGTAGAATGTTCTGTAGGAGCTTGGAAGATAATGTTGAGAACAGTGCAGAAGATGGAGGCCTGGCTTGTGAAATTTCAGAGGAAAGATTAAAGACTCATTTCAGCGCCATTGCTAGTTTGATTTAAGATTCTGTGGTTTTGGTTATCTGGGGATGAAGAAATCAGCTGTGCTTAACAAGATACCAGAACTACTAAAGCAAAACCATTGCATTAATGGGACCATTGATGCTGCTTAGCTGGAGCTGGGAAATTGATGGTGATTGGAAAGAGACTAGCATCATTGAGGTGAAACCTTCTGAGAAGTGTTTTCTGAGAGCAAAGACACTGCATTCCAGATATAGCCAGAGTTGTACCTTGTGCTGTGGCTGGACTTGGTAATGTGTAAGAGTCACCCAGGTGGTATTGGGTTTGAAAGCACAAAGGGGTCTTGAAGAGGAGCTAAGGCCTGGGCACTGTGAGGGGCTGCAACAGGCCATTGGTGAAGGTGCAGCCTCAGTTGCAATTGATGGTCCAGTACTGAAGATCATGAGTGGATACCAGACATTGGATGGTTGGAGTTTGATTTTGCTTTTGATTGTGACTCTGCCCTGATTATTTTCCCTCCTGAAGGAAAAAGTTATTCTAGTGGATCCCACAGTTAAGAGACTTTGGTAAAAGAACTTTGAATTCTAAGAGATTGGATTTTTCAAAGGGATTGAAATTTGGATATGTAAGAATTTGCAAAGTCTGTGGGACTTTTAAAGTTACTTAGATCTTGGTGATGAACAAGAAAGTAAGAGTTGAGGTTTAGTAGTGATATATTTGTGCGTCAAGTTGACAAGGGATCAATTAATTGTGCTGGCTGGTTTTGTGTCAACCTGACTTAAGCTGGATTTATCACAGAGAAAGGAGTTTCAGTTGAGAAAATGCTTCCATGAGGTCCAACTGTAAGGCATTTTCTCAATTATTGATCAAGGTGGGGGGAGCTCCTTGTGGTACCATCTTTGGGTTGGTAGTCCTGGCCTCTAAACGAAAGCCAAGTGAGCAAGCCAGGAGAAACAAGCAAGCCAGTAAGTAACATCCCTCCATGGCCTCTGCATCAGCTCCTGATTACTGACCTGCTGGAGTTCCAGTACTGGCTACTTTTTGTGATGAACAGCAATTGGAAGTATAAGCTGAATAAACCCTTTCCTCCCCAACTTGCTTCCTTGGTCATGATGTTTGTGTAGGAAAAGAAACCCTGACTAAGATAGGTACCTTGTCTAGATATAATATGAGGGTTTGTGTCCACATATTATTGAAACGTGTTCTCCCAGGTTTGATTCAGGCTTGCTTTTGTTTCTCTGAAGAGAAATTGAAGAGGAGTGGATCTGGACAACAGAGAACTTTAAGGAGAAAGAAAGGCAGGGGTGGAGGGAGGGGAAGGTGATTACAGGAGTTAAGTGATCCATTTTACTAACTTTTATCAAATTCATAAAATGTAAGAAAGAAAAAACATAATGGGTCAATAATTTACCTCATATATCTAGATTTTATTGTTAGTAGAATGTTTAAGTTGTTGATGTCAGAATAAATGTAAATCAAAAAGATCAAGCAACTAGCACAAAGAAAGCATTTTTAATATCATTTAGATTTTACAAACAATGAAGTGGCTGGGGTTGTTTAAAAATAAACGTATGTATAAGATTGAGTTGTTTGTTTATTTGGTGTTTAGCTTCTTGAATTATTTATATATATTTTGGATATTTTCCCTCTATCAGATGTGGGGAAAGTGAAGAAATTTTCCCAATCTGTAGGTTGCCAATTTATCTTATTGACTGTCTTTTGCCTTACAGAAGCTTTCCAGTTTCATGAGGACCCATTTATCAATTCTTGATCTTAGAGCATGAGACATTCATGCTCTGTTTAGGAAAATTCCTCCTGTCCCAATTAGTTCAAGGCTCTTTCCCAATTTCTCTTCTATTAGATTCAGTGTATATGGTTTTATGCTGAGGTCCTTGCTCCATTTTGATTTGAGCTTTGTGGAAGGTGACAAATATGGGTCTATTTTCATTTTTCTGCATAAAGACAGCCAGTTAGATGAGCATCATTTATTGAAGATGCTGTCTTTTTTCTATTATATATTTTTGACCTCTTTGTCAAAGATCAAGTGACTGTAAGTGTGTGGTTTTATTCCTGGGTCTTCAATTCTATTCCACTGATCAATGTGTCTGTCTCTGTTCCAATACTGTGCAATTTTTATCACTATGGCTATGTAGTAAATCTTGAGTTCAAGGATGATGATTCCCCCAGCTTTTATTTTATTCTTAATAATTGCTTGTGCTATTGTTTTTTTTTTTTCTTTCCAGATGAATTTGAGAATTGCTGTTTCGTGTCTTTGAAAAATTTTGTTGGGATTTTGATGGGGACTGTACTGAATCTGTAGATTGCCTTTGTTTGGATGGCTTTTTTACTACGTTAGTTCTGTTGATCCATGAGCATGGGATATCCCTCCATTTTCTGAGATCTTTTTTGATTTCTTTCTTGAGAGACTTGAAGGGTTTTTTTGTTTGTTTGTTTGTTTTTTTTTTGTGTGTGTGTGTAGATCTTTCACTTGTTTGGTTAGAGTTTCCCCAAGATATTTTATATTTGTGGCTATTGTGAAGTGAGTTATTTCCCTAATTTCTTTCTCAGCCTGTTTATCATTTGTATAAAGGAAAGCTACTGATTTATTTGAGTTAATTTTATATGTGGCCACTTTTCTGAGGTTGTTTTTGGGATTGCAAATGTATGCTATCATACCATCTGCAAATAGTAATAACTTTAATTCTTTGCCAATTCATATCCTCTGGATATCGTTTTGTTGTCTTATTGTTCTAGCTAGCACTTCAAGTATTATATTGAATAGATATGAGGAGAGTGCTATCCTTGTCTTGTCCCTGAATTTAGTGTGATTGAGTAAAGTATGTCTCCATTTAATTTGATATTGGCTATTGGTTTGCCATAAATTGCTTTTATTATGTTTAGGTATGGGCTTTGAATTCCTGAACTCTTAAATACACTTAACATAAATGGGTATTGTATTTTTTCAGATGCTTTTTCAGCATCTAAAGAGATGATCATGTGATATTTTTTTGAATTTATTTATATAGTGGATTGCGTTAATGGATTTTCATATATTGAACCTAACTTGTATCCCTGGAATGAAGTCTACTTGTTCTTGGTGAATGATAATTTTGATGTGTTCTTGAATTTTATTTGCACTAATTTTATTGAGCATTCTTGCATCTTATTCACAAGTGAATTTGGTCTGAAGTTCTCACTTTTGGTTGAATCTTTGTGTGGTTTAGGTATCAAAGTAGTTGAGTTCCAGTCCTGACTTCCTTTAGTGGTTAACAGTCACATGAAAGTGTAAGATCAAGAAACCCTTTCCTCCCCAACTTGCATCTTGGTCATGATGTTTGTATAGGAATAGAAACCCTGACTAAGACAGAGAACAAGTTTGAGCAAACCAGGAAAGGCAAGCAAGCCAGTAAGAAATATTCCCCCATGACCTTTGCATCAGCTCCTTCTTGCTGACCTGCCTGAGTTGCAGTTCTGACTTCCTTTAGTAGTTAACAGCAACATGGAAGTGTAAGTTGAATAAACCCATTCCTCCCCAACTTGCTTCTTGGTGATGATGTTTGTGCAGGAATAGAAACCCTGACTAAGACAATTGGTATTAGATCTTCTTTGAAGATCTAGTAGAATTCTGCACTAAATCCATCTGGCCCTGGGCTATTTTTTTTTATTGGAAGATTTTTAATGACTTCTTCCATTTCCTTGTGTATTATGAGCCTGTTATAGATATAGAATTAAATCAAGAATTTATAACAAATCAATCTCAAATGATTAAGAACCACCTAAAGAAATGTTCAAAGTCCTCAGTGATCAGAGAAATGCAAAGCAAAAGGACCCTGAGTTTCTGCCTTACACCAATCAGAATGGCTAAGAACAAAACTTCAGGTGACAACACATGTTGGCAATGATGTGGAGAAACTAGAACACTCCCCCATTGCTGGTGGGATTGCAAACTGGTACAACCACTTGGGAAATCAATCTGGAGGTTCTTCTGAAAATTCAAAATAGATCTAATTGTAGACCCAGCAATACCACTCTTGGTCATATACTCAAAAGTTTCCCTACCATTCGACAAGAGCACTTGTTCCACTATGTTCATAGAAGCCTTATTTGTGATAGCCAAAGCTGGAAACGACCCAGATGTCTCATGACAGAAAAATGGATACAGAAATGTGGTTCATTTATACAGTGGAATACTACTCAGCTATTAAGAATGAGGACATCCTATGTTTTTCTAGGAAATGGATGTAACTAGAAAATATCCTGAGAAAGGTAACTCAGACCAAAAAGGACATTCATGGTATGTACTCACTAATAAGCCAATAATAACCACCCAAAAAGTACAAAATACCCAATATACAGTCCACAGAACTCAAAAAGGTCAACAAGCTAAAGGGCACAAGTGATGACACCTCAGTCTTTCACTCAGTAGGAGGGAGAAGAAAGCAATCACAAGTGGAGAGGGAAGAAAATGGACAGGGGTGGGCATGATAGGGGAACCTGATCTGATATTGGGTGAGATAAAAGAACTAAAGCACTGAGAGCCAGAAGAATGGAAACAGGGAATCTCGGGAGGTAGGAGGTTTGAGGGATGATCTAGAATGCAATAGAGACCTGAGAGTTGAGAGACTCTCAGGACTCAAAAGGAGGAACCTTAGATGAAATGATCAACAATAGAGAGAGGGAACTTATAGAGCCTACCTCTAACAGAAAGACAGGGCATCAAATGAGGGAGGAAGTTATCATCCCACAGTCAAAACTCTGACCCATAATTGTTCAGGTCTGAAAGAACTACAGTGATGGAATTGGAGAGGAGCCTGAGGAAAAGAAGGCTCAGTGATGGACCCAAAGTGGGATCCAGCTCAAGCGGAGTTCCTAAGGCCTGAAACTATTACTGAGGCTGTGGATGGCTCACAAAAGAGACCTATTATAACCACACTCCAGAAGACCCAACAAGCAGCTGAAAGAGTCAGAGGCAGATATTTTTTACCTAACAAAAGCACAGAAGCTGATGAGCCATGTGGTTGAATTAGAGAAAGTCTGAAAGAAGCTGTGGAGAAGGGTGACCCTGTAAGAGGACCAACAGTCTCAACTAAACTGGACCCTTGAGATCACTCAAATACTGGACCACCAACCAGGCAGGATACACCAGTTGATATGAGGCCCCCCAACAC
>JADRCH010007865.1:677441-742311 GCA_019843965.1 Rhynchomys soricoides
TGTATAAGAAAAAATGAGATGCTACAATTTCCAACCTCCCACCCACATAGACAGGTTTGGTTGATATTAGCAGGGCTTGTGTAGGAACTAACTTGGGAATACCATAAATGTTTCCATAAATTAGTAGTCTTGGTGCCATAGTCACAAAGTTAAGAAAATTTTTGTCTCCCTGTGTTGAAGTAAAATTATTTTATCCTAATACTCAGGACTTTAATGTTGCAAAGAGGACACAAACCTTAAGATATTTAATCAAACATTCTTCAATGAGTCACATGCTTAGTTATTTTTATTAATAGTTGCTTCCTAGTGTATTTACTAAGGCTAGATGATTCTTTGCATACACAATCAAGAAGAAGGGAGGCTGAAGGGGAGAAGGTGCAAATGTTTAGAGGCACATTTGCAAGGATTCAACTGTCATTTGCCACACAATCCAAACAAACAAACCTTGCTCCTGTTCCATTTATATCCATTAAAGTTGTTGAATTTTATTCCATATGAGGACTCCAGGAAATTAAAAGCACAGGTTCCTAAAGGAGCACCAAGCTTGTTGTGTTAAACCTTTGAGGAAGCAGACATATGCCTCTCTTCCTGATGCCCCTTTGAACTCAAAAGCAATAGCTTCCTGTAGCCCTATGATATTGGACAAATACATCCTCTAAGGGCAGTCATCCCCCAACAATTTTGTTGTATAACAAACAACAAAATGTGGCCCTCCTAACACACTCAAGTCACCTCTTTTTTATTGCTAGAACCTATCAACCATTATCTGATTGCAAGATATTATTTATTATTAGCCCATCAGAAAACTTTGAGACAACTGCAAGCTGAAGATATTGAAAATTTTGAACATTTCCCTTTTGCCAAACAGCTTAGGCTCATATGGCTTCAAATAGCTACTCACGGTTTATTGTCTTAAAATATGAGTATAGGATACTCTAAAATATGAGTATAAGATATAAAATGTGAGGATAAGGCAAAATTAGGCAAAAGAATGACTGACCACATTGGCCATTCTCGGGTGTATCTAGGGGAGTCTATCCTATACCTCCCATACTGAGGAAATTAGTTTCCTGAGCTTCTTTTCAAAGTGAATCCTTGCTTTCTGGATTATTCAGGAGAAATCATCTCACAGCTATAAAAGATACAACTACACATCTCCATGGTCAGAGAATTTTTGTTTTATTTTTATATTTGCTGAATGAGAATACTAACTGGGGTTTTCACATATACTAGTCACAGTGAACTCTCTCCTCTCAGCTCAGAAAGGGCCTTTGACAACTGAATACAATTATGTCTTTCTCTATGATTGCCAAACCATTATTTTAACTTGAGTAGAAGTCTTCTAAAATCCTGTACGGAGTCACCAAGAACAATAATATTGGGAATTCTGATCTTTTAGATAATACCTGAGCTTGTTTCTATGAAAAGAAAAAAAGACTGGGCCTTAGAGCCAATCTAACAAGCTTTTCCAATTTTAGACAGATGGATTCTAAGTCTAGGATTCTGGTAAGTTTTGGGTTAAATGTCTGAAAAATCCCAAGGTTCTTTAATTTTTCTTTTTGTTCCTATGTGGAAATTTGTATGCGAGCCTTGTCCTCATTGAACCTAGAAATGTCTATGAGGAATAAAAATAATCCATGTCAGTGAGTTTACCTGTTACCTATGTCTCTGCCAATATTCATCCAAAGTATTTTGAAATAATAAGGATAGTAACTTTGTAGAGTCTAGCATTTGATACTCTTCTCACACTATGTTGAAATGAATATAAAGAGCAAGATGTATATGTGTATGTGTATATGTATATATGAAATAGAAAAAGAAATAAATACAAGGCTTGAAATAGAATATAATTTAACTTATTATGTTTTTGCTTTATTTGTTATAATCACATGTAAAAGATTAATTTTTCCCGACTTCACATTGTCTAGTATTTGGAGCTACAAGGCTCTGATAGGGAGGAGAGCAAATTTTCTGCTCCTTGCTTTGTTAATCTTTGTCTAAGACAGCACATTAGATGGGGTTATTGAACCTTACAATATAATCTTTAAATTGTTTTCATTCTCCTTGCATAATTATAAATTATAATAATTAGAAATTATTTGAAATGCAAATAAGAAATGGTGTAATTGCTGCTGTAGGGAATATAAATTAACCCAGAGGCCCTTTGGAAATATTGCTTCCTCCTCCATGTATAGACACAGGTGAAATATCCTCAGTGTCTTAGAGACAATTCAAGCTGCTCTCCAGTGTAATTTATCTCCATGTCACCTGCTACACTGGTCCTACTCAGGCCCTAACCATCATGGATCTGGTTTCTAGCATAAAACCTACACAAAATCAAGTGAAATAAAAATTTGAACACAGAGGTCTAAGTAAATGGAGTTTCTATTATATGCTTTGAGAATATTTGCACTGGGTAAATGTAGGATAGAGATAGATATTTGTTAGGTTCTGTAATACTGTTTCTAGGATGCCAATATATCAGTCACTGACTATACTCTTATATACATGTGACCAGAACTAGTTGAACTCAATTGGTTTAAAAGAAACAAATAGCTGATTGATAGATAGAAAAATTGATAGATACATAATTATATAGATATATAGGTAGGTAGGTAGATAGATAGGTAAATAGGTGATAGACATAGATAGATAGATAGATAGATAGATAGATAGATAGATGATAAATAGAAAACTAAGTAGATGGAGCCACAATATTTTATTGACACAGGCATCTAGCATACCCCATAATTCTAGGGAAATCCAATGTCCTGCTGATACAGCAAATAGAAAAAGAAAAAAAAGGAGGCACCCTTATAATAATTAACTGATTGCTTGAACTTTATGGTAACCTGTGAGACATAGTCTCTATAATATTCTATGGATCAAACTCTTTCTTTCATTCCAGGTAAAGTCACATAATTGAGGCAACATGTAACTAATTTACAAAGCTATGAAAATGAAATTTTAGAGATTGGAGCTGGCCTACAAACACTGACACTATTAATGATGTCATTTTGTGCTTGTAGACAGAAGTCTAGCATGGCTGTCCTATGAAAAGTTCTACCAGCAGGTGACTGAGACAAATACATGTACTTACAGCAAACCATTGGAATGAGTTCAGGGACTCCTATGGAAGAGTTAGGGGAAGAACTGAAGGAGATGAAGAGGATTGCAACACATAAGAAGCACAATGGTATCAACTAACCCAGACTTCTCAAAGCTCCCAGAAACTAAGCCACCAATGAAAGAGCATACATGGGCTTATCACTGGCCACCAGTACATATGATGTAGCAGCGGGTTGCATTGGTTTGCCTCAGTGCCTTAGATGCACCTAATCCTGGAGAGACTTGATGCCCCAGGGAAGGGGGATGTAGAAGGTGTGATGTGGGGGTAGGGTCAATGGGGAAGCACCTTCCCACAGCCAAAGGTGAGAAGAGTTGGGATGAAGAACCCTGAAATGGGGGACTGGGATGGGATGCAACATTTGGAATATAAATAAATAAAAAAAATTAATTAAAAAAGAAAAGAAATATTAAATTGGTCTTTGCATAATTCCCTGTTGTTAATCTTTTCTACAAGTCACATTGATAATTATGTGAGGGAGTGGTAAGAGTTTTGTTGTTGGGGTGTGTGTGTGAGTATGTAATATTTGATTCAATCAACTTCATTTTTGCATAAAATAAGAAACAAACACTACTAAATATTAAACAATAAATTTAGCACTCATTCTTAATATCTACAAATAATAATAAGCATAATAGTTAAATAATGGAAATTGCAAGTCATGTGATAAATTCTACATTTTCCATTCAAATAAGACTCTGTTAAAGGCTTTTTTATTTACTTTATTCACCATTGTCTGTACACAGTCAATGTCTATACAGATATTATAGTGTAGAGATGGAGCTTTATTAGAAAGATTTTGTGATTCTTTGAGCACTTGCCTTTCTTATAGGCCCCAGTAATATTTCAGGTTTTGATAAGGAAGTAGTGAGATATTTAAAAAAAGAGTATGTTTGATTTCATATGAATAGTCATATTAAGACTTCTCTCTGCCTAGCAGATCGTCCCTACTTACAAATATATTTTATGGTTTATGGAATAAAATATTTATGTATTACTTATTTCTTCTTTAAAATTATATTGATTATTTAGCATATGGCATAATATGATTAAACATATTTTAGATGTCTAGGCATGTAGTGTTTAAAAAAATACAGTTAATATATATATATATATATGTGTGTGTGTGTGTGTGTGTGTGTGTGTCTTTACCAGGCTTAATGTAATCACTGTTGAAAGATGGAGCAAATCCAAATAAGAACAGTCCAGAAAACCTTGAGGATTTCATGGTTTCTGCCTCCTCCAACTACAAGTGATCCATCCAGGCACCAATCTCCTTGAGGTGATCCCCAGTGGTAACCTTCTACTGAAATTAGTTCCAGGTTTTGAGTTGTTCAAGTAGACTAGTTTTTTTCTGTTCATGAAGAACAATTTAGCAACTCCTGTTTAGAGAACATGAGAAGACCTGCATTTTTGCTTTCTTTGTGTAAAGCTATTACAAAGAGAGCCCTTGTTTAAGGATGTGAAAAATAGTAAATCATATGTTGTTCATTTCCCTATTTTCATCATTCTTCATTTCTCTCACTTTTTTTTCTATATTTACAGGAACATATATTTCCTAATTCCATGTTTTGATATCAATGAGATATTCAGTGAGACATGCAAATGTCTTACCTTGATATTTATCAATAATGCAGAACTTGCATTGCTGTTTGTGTTTGTAATTTTCTGTGTTGTATATCAACTGACCATTAGTTTTTATGTTTAATTCTTTCCCTATCAGATGTTCCAAAATAAGAAAAACATGAACACAATTAAAGTACAGATGACATGGGAGAACATTACATAATGGGTGATATATAGGATTAAAAAATGTTTTGTGATTTCCATCAGCAATTCAGACAAAACTATATAACCACATAACCAAATATGGTATAGAAATAATTAGTATGAACAGAATGCTAATGAAGAGACCGTACTCTGTTAGTTATAGATTTATTTTCAAAGAATGACAAGTAAATGTGGTTGGTAAATATTTTCAATGAAGTACGAAATACTAATTTTATATCATGGAGAGGCAATTGATTTTTGAATACTCTCCTTACATTCCTGACCTCATAGAAAAGGATGGGCCGATGAGGAACATAGAAAAACTGTAAAAACAAATTACTTGCCGATGAACAATGACAATTTATCCATGAATATATAACATAGATTGGAAAAGCTAAATCTCTGAGATCCCTGATGGTAGGAAAATAATTACAAATGAGAATGCCAGTGTTATTGTTTCTTGTTCTGAGACGATTTTATGCAATGTGTACAGTGATAATGTGTGAAAAACCTACAATTCAAAGAGATGATAGTGTCAGTGGACCAGAAATGAACTCTCCATCCTTTGCAAATATTATATCTCTGAGGGGGGAAGTATCCTGGCCACTGAAAGCCAAAGCATACCAGAATGTCATAGCACAAATCACAACTCACGCAAGAGATTTATTTGAAGTAAAAGATGCAGGAGGATTGGTACCCCTGTTGAGGATAGAACCAGTAGAGAACTGAGCAGAAAACAGGGATCTTGGAGGCAGAGCTTTCTGGAGATTTTCAGAATGTGGATTAGTGGATTTTTCAAGTCTAGAGTTTAGGCTTTTCCCTCTGTCTGTATGTTAGGGTAGGTAGTGTTCTGCGGATGGAACATGGTAATTATAAGTCCTTGGGGACAGAGTCAGGACACATGTCTGCCCTAGGCAGTTTACAATTCTTTTTTGTTTATTATATATAAAATAAAGTGTGGACATGGCTTCCTGTGCTCAGTCTAGAAGAAGCAGAGAACTGAATAAACCAGATGATAAAGTTTATGTTAGTTTCATTGGGGGCAGATCTTTCTGGAAATTTCCAGTGTTTCAAGTTCAGAGCTTATTCTTTTTCTCAATATTGTAGGGAACTGGATCCAGCTGTTAGTGCAGTTAGAGCATTCTGTGTATGCAGCCTGGTGTTTTGGGTTCATCAGGGTTAAGGTCTGTCCAGTGGTGTGCATTGAGGGGCTTAGAGCTATAGCAATTCTTTATAATGGCCTCAGCAAGGGAATGTAACAAACAGCAAATCCTTGCTCTCTTTCAGAAATTTATTCTGAAAGTGAATAATGCCAATTGAAGATGATGCAGGACTCCAAGATTCACAGAAACCCTTCCACAACCTAAAGCAGAATTAATGGGGTCAGAAACACACACACACACACACACACACACACAAACACACACACACTTCTTGCACAGGAGACATGATTTAGTAACTCGGAACTTTAATAATGTGAATCAAACAATTTCTACGTCCTATTTTCTCTGTCTCCTGTAGATTTCAGGAACAGTCTTCACTCTCTTGAGCATCTCATAGGCAGGCTTTGGTTATACCCAGAACCAGTTGAGATCTGGACTATACACAAGATCTTGACTGGAAAACACTATTAAAACAGACAATTTTATTGCTCTCCTTGTATTTGATTGGAGGAGTTTTTGCATCCAGAAATGAATGGATTATAACTCAGTCAGGAAAGAGCTCTCAAACAAGAAGAGAAAGCAAAGGCTTGGTTATCATGATCTGGATTGCTGACTCATCTATATCTCCCTGCCCCTAAACAAATCGAAAGTGTAAGACAGTAAATATTGATAATTATGCTGATCTCTCTTTTCAATTAACAATAGAGCAAAAAACAGCCATTAGTACTTGATTGGGGATCATGTGTCTGGAGTTTGAAATTGAGTAGATCCAGGATATCTATAGGAAAGCCACGATTTACATCTGCAATTTTCTGATTGTGACTCTGGGAACCCAAGTGAAACTTGCTTTTGATTAATTGTGATATGATTTTGCCAGTTTCCATAAGTTCTATGATTGAAAGAATGAAATATGCCACCAGTATATAACACATTTATCTCTATTATAATGTTCTCCAAAAAGCTTCTTGGACTGTAAAAAGAAATGGTGGGTCCAATCACTTTGACTGGAATACATCCAATTAACAGAGAATATCCCTAGTGATACAATGATAAAGAAATAATAGTCTGGGTAGTGGTGGCGCACACCTTTAATCTCAGCACTTGGGAGGCAGAGACAGGCAGATTTCTGAGTTCGAGGCCAGCCTAGTCTACAGAGTGAGTTCCAAGACAGCCAAGGCTACACAGAGAAACCCTGTCTTGAAAAACAAAAACAAACAAACAAAAACAAAAGAAAGAAATAATATAAGATATTCTTTTAGAAAAGAAATTATACACACACACACACACACACACACATTCTCAACAATTCTTTATGTATGTATGCAGGATGTTGCACACATGTGGAACAACATATTATTACTTATTAGTAAAAAAACTATCTTGATAAAATAAGTGAAGAATATCATTAATTGAATAGTTTGTGTTTGAAAAAATATATCAAATTCCCTATCCTTGGATATCTGCCCCCATAACACTAATGTCACTATTCCATCTAACTTCATATACTTTCTCACTCTTTAATAACAATTGTTTATTTAAGGCATCTGTGAGTACATGGATATGAGACCACCTATATCCACAAACTTCAGAGTACCAGGTCCTCATTGGGATGTATTCATCAAACTTCACCCAAGTGTTGGATATAGGAAGTCAAGAGACTATAGAAGGACACACAGGGCCAGCACATGTTCAAAACAGAGAGAACTACTAGTACTAAAAAGGAAAAATAGACATCAAGTACCATCCTCAACCAAGACACTATTAGTAATTGATCCCTGCTGTGTATAAAGGCAAAACACATTTTTTTTCCAATGGAGTGCAACTGGTTATATCAACCACATCCACAGCAGGCCTTAAGGATGGGAACACCAAAAATAGATCCATTTTTGTTTCATTATTCTCTTGTGGGTATTTGATTAATTTTATTTTTGTACTTTTTTGCTTTGTTGGGTGATTAATTTGGTAATTTTTTGTTTCTTTGTTTTTATTGTTGGGGGTGAGACAGACACAGAGATAGTTACCTTGTACACAAGCAAGGGTGGATGAAATTTTATTGGTAGGGAGAAAGGAAGATCTGGGAGTAGTTGGGAAAGTGGAAAGACGGTAATTAAAATATATTGTATGAAAAGCATCAAATAATAATACAAAATGAAGTCATATACTAACAAATACAATCCAAAATATCCAACAGATAGAAAAAAATTATATTATTATATTGTAAATGTGACGTAAATATGTAGGAATAGCTAAACATATATAAAGAGCTCATGTAAATACTACATAAATACAATAATGACACAGGATTACATGATCATTTCAATGTTCAGTAAATGAAAATAAAAGTCTTTGAAAATCCCTAGCTACTTTCATGACTCAAAAAAATAATTCAAATAATAGTTACAAAAATTTCCATAAACATAAGTGGAAAACTAATATATAGAGCTAATAAACACATCTTTATATCTGCCTTCTTGAAAACCATATGTTACACATTGTTGTCACTTCCATCTGACATTGTCCCAGATGATGTGTTCAAGGTAGTCATTAAGTAAAGTAAATACTAGGCTTTTCTTCTTAAATAACAGATAATGTACAATTTTGAAAGCATACTCTGACAAAGGTAAGAGACTAGACAAAACTAACATATTGTGAATGGGGCTGGAATCAAGTGGGAAATGGGAGAAGAGAGGCGACAGTGGAAGAGAAAACAGGAAGAAACAGCTAGGGTGAGATGAGTGGATTTTGGAAAGCAATACAGGAGGAAAAGCTAATAATACAGAGGCACTAGAGGAATACTGGATGGGTAGTAGGGAAACATAGTACAATAAAAACATTATGAATTATGTATATATGTATGTATGTATGTAAAATGTGTGTGTTATCTAAATGAAATTACTAAATAATGGGTCTCAACTGGCCATCACTTGTCACCAACAAAGCTTCCAGTACTGGAATTGGTTTACATTTAATAGAGTTATGGGCCAAATGGCTGCTTTAAATAGAATAGAGATTTCCAAACAATCCAAGTTGTTGGCAAAACTATATGGTTCTCTAGCCAAACTGACAGCGAGGCTCCACTGTTGATGACAGTACTTAGAAATTTCATTAAAATGGACATGTGAAGTCAGTGCCCACATAGCAAACTGCTACATTCCATGGTTTTGGTAATGTTCTATACTATACTATATATAATAACATATACTATAACTTTCAATTAAGAGGTTTTATGAGATGTTTGAGTGTACAAATGCGTGGGCCTCTGATTAATGTGCCTTGTCTTGGGCTCATGTTTTTCTGTTGACTTTATACGCCCAATGTCATTATCATAGTTGTATTAATTTTAAAATTAATCTCTCATTGGTGACTACCTGCTTCAATGGTTTATGTTCCCAAATGAAAAACATACACCTCTTATATTTAATATGACTTAGGAAGCACAATAGCTGAGCAATTGCCTAATCTCTAAGATATTATTCTCTACCTCTGACAGAAAACACTGAGTTACTACTGAAAAAATTTCTTTTTGTCTGTTTTGGCTGCTCTTGACTTAATTGAGCAGCTTTCTGGGCTATGTTCTTCTGGCCCCTTTTCATAGTGTCTCTGCTTTCCTCCCCTGCACACTCCTCAGGCACTGCATCTCTCTGTCCTTCCTCTTCCACATGGATCCAAACCTGGGAATCTTAAATCCTGAAGCTGTAACTCCTGCACATCATTGGCTGCTGGCATCTTTATTTGCCAATCAGAATTAACTGGGGGCAGGTTCCCATAAGCTACGTACAGATCTTTTCTTGCAAACAGGTGTTGGGAACCTAATTAACATTAAAATACAGTTACATTGAGGCAGGTAGTAATTCCGGGACAGTATGGATTAGTCTATTAATACTATAGATAGATTGTATTTATTTTAATATATATAATATATTTTAATTTTCTTATATTTTAAAAAGGAATGAATGGATGAATAAATTTATAAATAAAATAATAAATAAGTGAAAATATAGGTATGAGAGAAAAGGTTAACAACTCTCATAAAAGCACTCAAAGACATAAAATTTAGTTTTCCAGAAAAAGTGGAACTAGGTACTTCAAGTAGGACAGGTCTCAGGTTCAACAAATAATTTGACTCCACAGTTTTCTGAGTTTTTGTGTGTTTTTTACATGGTTGCAGTTTGGTGTTTTTTCCTTTTTGTTGTTTTGTTTATTGTTGTTTGTTTGTTTTTTGATGGTTTATTTTGAATGTGGTTTTATTTTCCTGGTTTTGAGAGATTAGTTTTCAATTGTAATTTTGTATCTTTTATTTCCTAAAATTGGGTTGAAAATAGGAGTGGATCTGAAGAACTTGTGGGAGTGGTATAATATAATTGAATATTTGATTGAAAATAATGGTTTAAATAATGAAAAATAAAATATTACAAAATATATTTCAATGTTTAAATATCTTATTATAATTCAAAAAGTATGGTAAGTAATAAAATATGATTAGATGTAAAGGTGATTTAAGCAAACCTGTAGTAAATGAGAAAATATAAAGTTTCGATCCAGTTTTATACACAAGCAAGCAAAATAAAGTCATTAATGAATAGATTTTACAATACCACTAGCTAAGTATGGTGATCTGCTTCTGTAGTGATCTTCTCATGATGCTGAGAGGAAGCGTGGTTTCAGTAATGAACTTGAAGTCTCAGATGACAGCACAGTGAGACTCTGTATCAGACATATGTAATACGCATTAAAACCAAAACTTGGATAAATATAAAATATGCATACTTTAAACTACAAACAAAAGGATATGTAGATAAATATTTCATAATCAAACATAAAGTACGTGCTTAGCACTTTTGTAAAGAATGGTGTACAGGATAAAGAAATGTTCAACATCCTTAGACACCAGAAAAATGCAAACCAAATCGATTGTGAAATTCATTCTTATACCTGTCAAAATTCCTAAGATCAAAAACTCATGTGATAAAACATTCTGGCAATGACATAGAGTAGAGTAAGGAGAACATTCATCATTGTTGGTGGGAGTGTAAAATTTTACAATCACTTTAAAAATCGGTTTGACACTCTCTCATGAAACTGGATATAGTTCTACCAAAGACTTAGCTATAAACCTTCTGTGAATGTACCAAAAATATGTCACACTATACTGCAGGTACACTTCTCACCTACATTCATAAAACTTTTGTTCATAATAGCCTGAAACTGGAAAGAACCTAGATGTCCCTCAACTGAATAATAAATAAACACTGTGAGGTTTAGCTAAACAATGAGATACTATTTAAATATATATATATATATATATATATATATATATATATATATATATATATGATGTCATAAATTTTGCACAGAAATTGATACAACTTGAGAATAACAGCATGTCTGGACTACCACAGAACCAGAAGTACATATATTATATAAACATTTATGAGTGGACATTAGCCATTAATGCATGAAAAATATGCTACCATCCACAGACTCAAAGAAACTGGGTAATATGGAAGTCCAAATGTACAAATCTCACTTATAACTAGATAGTCATCAGAGGTGGATGGAGAGACAGAACAGGGTAGGAGAGGAAGTGATGAGGAGTCCAACGATGGTTATTAGGTTTGGGAATATGCAAGGCCAGAAAGGGCTGGGAATGAGAATGGAAATAGGTGTAGGGGCAGCTCTGGTAACTAGCTGGAAGCCTGGGATGGGAGAGGAAACAGGGAGTGTAGGAGAGTAACATTAGCTGAAAGTCCTACCAGAAGGGGATATGGAGACTTAATTAGCCACCTCCTGTAGCAAGGCCAGAATTCTAGAAAAGAGCAATGTCATCAACTCACCCATAAAACCTTCTACACAAAATTTGATTTGTGTACAACAAATTTGACTGCAAATTTGACTTGCCAGGAGGCATATGGAGCAGAGAATGAGGGACTAGTCATCTGATGACTAACCCAACTTGAGACCAATCTTATGTGAAAGAGACATCCTGATATTGTTATTGAAACTTAGCATTGCTGGGAGACGGGAAACTAGTGTAACTGTTTCCTGAGAGGTTTATTCCAGCAGCTGATGGAGACCAAAACAGAAACCCACAGTCAAACAACAGGTAGTGTGCAGGAATTCTTGTGGAAGAGTGGGCGTTAGAAATGAGCAAGACAAAGGAGGTAATGGCACCACAAGAAGATCCATAGAGTTAACACACATGGGACTCTGTGGACTCATAGAGTCTGGTCTACTATTCAGGGACCATGCAGGGCCTAGACCTAGGCTCCTTCTTCATTTTTAACAAATATGAGCTTGGTTTTCATGTGGGTCCCCTAAGACGTGGAGTGGAAGCTGTATTGGTCTTTGTTCACTGCCATTGGATCCCTGTCCCCTACTCCGACAGCCTGGTTGTTCCTTATCGAAAGAAGCTATGCCTAGACCTACAGGACTAGATGGCACAAGGTGGGGTGGTAGCCAAGGGAGACTATGCTTCTCCTAACAAAATATGCCGATGGTAGGATGGAGGGATTTGTAAGGGTGGGAGTAGGAACAGAGAAGGGATGGGGCTGTTGTAGGAATGTATAGTGAATAATAAAATAAAAATTAAAACAAATGAATAATGTGCAGTTCTTCAAAGACACCATAGGTCACCTAAAAAACAGGGCGATGCAGTAATCCATATGAAAATAAACTAATGAATGAAGTATTTTCATATACTTTATGAATAAATGAAATAAAATTGCAAACAAACCCTTAGCCATATCTGATCTATTAACAAAATTTTCACATTTAAATCTTTCTTATTTAATTTTCTTTTATGTATATGCAAAATTCCCTTATGTTAAGAGCTTATTTTTTTCAAATTCTTTTTCCTGATATCTGTGTCTATAACTAGAATTGTATTGTTTTACATGGAATGTTAGTAGAGTATGTAATGATTTGATGATCTTGTTCTTGTACTGATAACACATGTAAATACATCTGCTATTAAATTAGGAAGGCAGTTTAATTTACTGTGCTATCTTCCTTGATATATCAGAGACTGGTTTATAATTCTGTGGTATAAAGACCAGTTTTCAGTATTGAAACACTAAGTTGAATTACTACTTTTCAAGAATCTTTAAAGTAGGTTTTCCTTTGAAGACTAAACTTGGAATAATATTAGTTATTCATTTTAAATGTTTTCATTATGAAATCTCTATATGCATAAGAACTTAATACCAGAAAAATTCCAACAATTTAAAGATGACTACAAACACATTTTTAAAACTATTAAAAATAGCCACATTACTTTAAATATTCTTATTAATTCACTAGACTCTTAGTATTGTGACTAAACTCCAAATTAAAAAAGCTATTTAGAGGTTATGAATATAAAAGTCCAAAGTACAGATAACTTATACTTGGTTCTATGGCCAAAACAATTTAAAGTTCATAAGGAAATCCATGATAGTCAAGTTTGATAGAACATCCTCAAATCACAAATGAATTGTGAGCTTGGTATGCACTTTCATTATTTGAAACTATGATATTCTTTATTGTTATATGTTTAATTATATACTTCAGTAGAATAAAATTTACTCCTCGAAAACATGCAATTAAGACAATGGTAGTAGTCTCTGTCTTTTAAATCCTAGTACAGAGAGGGTTAAAATCATGTGGATCTCTGAGTTTTAAGCCACATTGAACTATTCTTGGAGTACTATGTCCTAGGCAACATAGTAGTATTTTTCAAAAAAATAAAAAAGTCTAATTACATATCATATATGTGGAAGTATATGTGTATGTACTTGTTTATCTGTCCATAAATGTGAAGTGTGAACGCAGATATGTAGTGTAAAGAGGCCAAGATTACATATCTTTCCATTCAATTTCCTCCATATATTTTGATACAAAGGTGATCATTAAACGTAGATCACTATAAATTTAGGTTAGTAACCATAATAGTCTAGCTAGCCCAAACTGGGACTATAGATAGACAATGTCTTGTCATTCTTTTGCTTGTTTGTATGTATGAAGATTCAAAGGACCCAAATTCAAGTCCTTCTGCTCAAATGCATGTATATTATAGATTAAGTCAACTCCCCATTTTTGAGTACATATATAAGGTAAAATAAAATATAACTAAACAATAGGACAACAACAATCACTATTCTTATACAATGATGAAATGTGTATAGACAAAAAATATATATCTTCACATATGTATATATGATGAAAGTATCACCCTAGTTATATGAAATGTAACACTATTGTAAATATAAGAAACAGTGCCATACCTTCATGAGTCATTGAGTATACATTTCTTCAAAGAAGATAGTATGTATATAAATATATATATGCACATATATATGTATATATATGAATATGTATATATATGTTATATTGAAGTTAATAAATGTAAATTGGTTTTTTCACTCAAAGAGTAAAATAATTTAAAATGGTTCCAATGAAAATGAATCTAAACTTAGAAAAATATTTCAAGTCATAAAATATTCTGTAGGCTACTTTTTATTGCCTGAAGTAAAACAATAATTGGTAATACATGTAGCCGCAAAAAAAAAAAAAAGTGATTGAAAAATAAATTCCAATTGGCACAATTAAATAACTTTGAAATACTAATTATATACTACAAACGACAGTATGGGCCAAATAAAAAGCTCAATTTTGTTTGACAATGTTTACTTAAGAGAGGTAGAGCATAGGGAGGAAATCCTGTATGCAAGAATAATAAGCTTTCATATATCCCACTGGAGATGTGGTACACATAGCACATCTGTTTTTTCACAGTTTTTCTATGCCTTTTCAGTTTTATTCACTCTCCCTCTTGTATTATACCTCCAGGGAATAATTTCATTCAATGTAATAACTACTATAAATATGATGGTTAAAGAGAATTAGTAACAATTTTAACAATAATAGAAAATTATGAGCTCACTGTTACTAAGTGTACACATCTAAAACAATAACAGATTTTAAAAGCATATAAATGAGAATAAAATACAACCTTATATATATGACATGCAAAACTATTGTAAATATAAAAAAAAAAATGTGTCTTACCTACATGAGTAATTCTTGGAGTACACATTTCTCCAAAGATGCTACACAAGGATACAAATAGAAAATAAATAAAGAAAACATATCAACATGTTAAGCCTTACGAAAAGAACAAATCTAAACAGTGTTAACATAGACTGCATGACTCTAAGAGTTATAATGCTGAGTGGAGAAGAAATTTTTTGAAATAATTTTTAAGTGAGCAACAGATCTAAGAATGTAGAATTAACAATTTAATTTACGATATATACTGTATATGGTGTTTGCAGGACTTTAAAGGCTTTCTGATATATTTTACTTATTTTATTAGAATTTCATGTATGAGTATTATATTTACCAACATTTCTACCCCATCAAACTCTTTCCATAAACGTAGACACAATCACTCATTATTTCTTCTTCTCCTCCTCCTGGTGTTCCTGGTCCTCCTGGTCCTCTTGCTCTTCCTGCTTTTCCTGCTCCTCCTGCTCCTCCTGCCTTTTCTCCTCCTCCGCTGCTGCTGCTGCTGCTGCTGCTGCTGCTGCTGCTCCTGCTGCTGCGGTTCCTGCTGGCACTGCTGCAGCTGGCACTGCTGCAGCTGGCACTGCTGCTGCAGCTGGCACTGCTGCAGCTGGCACTGCTGCTGCTGCTGCTCTTGCTGCTGCTGCCTCTGTGGCGGTGGCTGCTGCTGCTGCTGCTGCTGCTGCTGCTGCTGCTGCTGGCGCTGCTGCTGTTGCTGCTGCTGGCGCTGCTGCTGCTCCAGCTGTTCCTGCTGTTGCCGCCGCCGCCGGTGCTGCTGTAATTTAAATGTGAAATATAGTTAATAGGAACATCAGGTTTTAAAACCTCAAATATTTAACCATGCAACCATCAATTGTATCTCTGCTCAGGATTCCAGATGGAGATCTGTGAAGAAGTTTCCTAGAAAATCAGATGATCAAGTCTCCATTTAGGCCCATATGTTAGTATGTTAGTTTATAGTTTTGACTCAATGGTGTGTTCACTAGAAAGCAATATACTTTTTCTTTTAAAAAATGTAAGAATAATTTTAAGAAATAAAAACTCAAAAATGTAATCTACAGGTATGTAAGACAAAAATTTAATTTTCACTACAAAAGTATACAATTTGTCACAATATACACATGTAATAATGATAAGTGTTACCTTACAGGAGGTACAGGAAGTTTTCCATACATCCAAACCTGATTCATAATAAAAATTAATCATAATTTATCTATCTATCTATCTATCTATCTATAATATCAACAGAGTCAACATGGATTCAAAATTGGTGATAGGCATTAGTCTCACTGCATACTCCCTAACATGTTGTGAGGACTGATGGATACATATTTCTTCCTGAATGGGTGCGATAAGAAAAGTAAAAAAAAAAAAAATCTGTATTTTATCTTTATCTACAGAGATTATCATGTAGTAAAAGATGAATAATCTGAATAGTTGAATGGAACTCTTACAGAATGTACAAGAGGGAGAGCCCAAGAACAGTCATGCTTGTGCTCCCTTTTTCTTTAATTCTTACTGTTAAAACTCATATACAAATAAAATGGTTGGTATTTAAAATTTCATTAATATAGTTATAGTGATAGTATAGTGCCAGCCTGATAAATGTTTTGAGTAGTAATCAACAGATAGTGTACAAATGAATTATATCCTTTTAATAATATATTTTAAATATTTTATCATATTAGCTTCCCACGTGACCTGATACTCTGACACTGTGTTCTTTTTATCTCAGACTCTGCCTGATTATTAAAACATGGTGAAAATAAACTGAACAACAGTGATTCAAAGACTAAAGGTTTATCAAAGTACATACAAGGAAACTATTTAAAACACAGTAAGTCCTTATGATATCAAAGAAGTGCCTAAGAAGTGGCTTTTATATCCACAAGCAAAAGTTTTAGTCTTGTAAATGCTGGGCATTGGTTCTAACAAAACCAGCAAAAAAGACAAAGGTTAAAACTAAACAGATTTTATACAGAAGGTCCGTAATTTCAGCAGAAGTGTATAGCAATGGGGATGGAGGACTGGGGGTAGCCACCAGCAATTCCAAGATGCATGGAGAACAAGAGGCTCCAAGGACACAACAAGGATGAGGTTAGCTGAAATGCTCAACAAAGGGGAGGGAGAACCTGTAGAGACCATATCCAGATTTTAAGAAAGGCTACTGGCTGGGAATGGCTCCTATCTAAAGGAAATATGGGGACAAAGTGTGGAGTACAGACTGAAGGAAAGGTCACCCAGAGATTGCCCCAGCTGGGGATCCATCCCATATACAGACACCAAACCCATTGCTTGCTGACAGGAACCTGTTATAGCTATCCCTTGAGAAGCTCTGCCAGAGCGTGAAAAATACAGAGGCATATGCTCACTGTCAACCTTTGGACTGAGCATAAAGACCCCAATGGATGATTTAGAGAAAGGGACCAAGGAGCTGAAGGGGTTTGCAAGCCTATAGGAAGAACAACAACATCAACAAACGAGACACCCCATATCTCACAGGGACTAAACCATCAACCAAAGAGTACACATTTAGGGACCCCTGGTTCCAGTTGCATATATAGGAGAGGATGTGTTTGTCTGGCATCAAAAGGAGGAGAGGCCCTTTGTCCTGTGAAGGCTTGATTCCCCAGTGTATGGGAATGCCAGGGCAGTGAGGTGGGAGAGGATGTATGGGAGGGAGAGCACCCTCATAGAAGTAGGAGAATGGTGGATAGGATAGGGTGTTCCAGAGGAGAAACTGGGAGAAGGGATAATATTTGAAATGTAAATACATAAAATATCCAATAAAAAATAAATAATAAGTAAAATAAGAAAGAAGAATATTTAAGAAATGTAGAGTCAGAACGACTGGGGCTGAGAATACAGGACACCAAGGGGTGAATTATAGTATGTCTGTGTATAAAATATAATCAAATGAAATATAATATAATATAGTATAATATAATTCATATAATATAATGAAATATGATACAATGTAATGTAATAAATAAAATTCTCAAAATCAATATACCACAATTAAAAGAAATTTACTTTTTTTTTTAAATTTTTTTTTGGTTTTTCGAGACAGGGTTTCTCTGTATAGCCCTGGCTGTCCTGGAACTCACTCTGTAGACCAGGCTGGCCTCAAACTCAGAAATACACCTGTCTCTGTCTCCCAAGTGCTGGGATTAAAAGCATGTACCACCACTACCTGGCAAGAAATTTTTCCAGAATGACATTATAGTTAAGGAAGAAGTGAACATATGGTTTCTTTTCACAGATATCTAAATTAAGAAATAGCTTAAAAAACAAATCATTGTTTTAAGTTAAATATCTAGTATCAGGCTCCCTCATCTCAGAATCGTGGATACAATGATTAATGTGACTTTTTCCCTTTTGTTGATTACATGTCTTTAAAGTAGTGCATGTGTATTTGTGTGTTTGTTGGCCCATGTAATTCCTTGCAAGTGTAGCCTTACTACAGAGATTTCCTGCCACTAATAAATGATCTAACTTCCAGTCAGAAAAAAAGAAAAAGGAAAAAATAATAATGGGTAAATTCTAGGGTTTATCCATCTAGGAGAATGGTTTTAGAACTTCCTAATGCTTTGGGACACTAACATAGATCCTCATGTAGAGGCTAACCACAAGCATGAAAATATTTTGTTACTACTTCATAAATATTTTAAAACATAATGTAAGTATCTGATACACATTATATCTGATATGGAACTCCCCAGAGAGGGTCCAAGCCACAGTCTGAAAAATGTTGATCTCAAAATATGGGGACACTTGAGAGCTGCGATTTTCAGGTACTTTAAGGGGTTTTTGTAATACCAATGAAGAGTTCTTTCATTTGGCCCATTCAGAGTCAGAATTTAGGCTGTTCAGTTTCCCATTCAGTGTAAGCTGAAAGTTTATAATTCATGGTTGGAATAGTTAGACTTGTCAATAGTATCCTATCTAGCTAATATTCCAAGATGAAGAGGGAATCAGTTACTCTATAGATTTTGTCCTCAGCTCTCTCACAGCAAAAAGCATGTTGAAAAGAGTTTTATGGGTACTTAATCAATACAGAGGTCCTGAGCTGTAGTACAAATAATGAGGAATACTTCTAGATGCTTGGGGTAAAATTATGTAATGACTGTTTACAAATTAAATATTGGATAACTTTTTAAATTGCTGAAGACAGGTCATTTTATTTCTACAGAGTAATGTACCAAGGATTTGATTGAATGCATTTTGGTAATTGTTGGAGTACCTAGAATCACAATGTTATGTCTCCCTTGATGGCTTTTATAAGAAAAAGATAATTGAGTGTTGTGATACTGATGAAATGTCAGGAAGCCCTGTAAGGAGTTTACATGTGAGGTTATCCACACTTCAAACAATAAATACAGCAGGATGATTCTCTTATATTCAGTACTGAACCTTAGATGCAAACAGATAACCTGAAATAACTACAGGGTCTAGAATAGTTAAATGTATCATGGACTTCGAGAAAATTTGTGAAAGAACATAGCTAAAATGATGTAAATGAAAACATGATATGGAAGTTTATTTTTCTGGTAAAGAAGAAGACAATACTGAGGTTAAGAAGGAGTCAAAATAAGGAACACAGATCGTGACAGTAAAAGCCATAGATAAACTTTATTTTATTTTTATTTAAATTATACATCTCATACATGCAAGTTTATGTGCATGTACATGTAAATAATCTAAAATATCTTATATAAATTGTTAATATAATGTACTCTAGCAGTAGAATAATCTAAAAATCTCTTTCCTAATACGTAAAGCCTCATTTGTAAGTGGATGATGATAAGAGGACTGTAAGAATTTTGCAAAATAGTATAGCATACTGTCCAATTATTTTTTGGCTTGATCATCCTAAAGACAGAACCAATTTCTGAATACAGTACACACTTTGGACATCCTATTTGAAGGATTTGAACTGAAAATGACTTGGACATCTGCTACATGAGCATTCCCTCATTTAACATCCAAATATGCAATGCATGCTTCACATAAAAAAAAATAATATTTCAGCCCTGCTGAAAAGTCAGTGAGCCACAGTGTCAACAAAGTTAATGAATTTCGATGATGTACAATTGGCATATTATCCAAGGTGTGAGTAGTAGCTATGGAAATCAACATAAGGTCCACAAAATATTCATCTCTGCCACAGTAAATTTAGAAACCTGTCCATGCATGCGAGGGTCATGAATTAAATAACAATAAAAATACCTTTCTAGTGTAATATTCTTAAAGCAGTGTATTTCCCAACAACTCTTGTAAAATATTATCCATGTGTAAGCTGATTCCCTCCTCATCTTTCAAGTCAATGAAAATTTTTATATTGATTAGTTATGTCATAAAATACAGAGAAAACTTAACTGATTGGTGTCAACACAATCCTATACCACTGTTCAGAGAACATTCTAAGGTTGGAAGAAAAATTCAAGAGCCAAATAAAGAAAACATGTTCTAAGTGATAGGTCCTATAGTATATGGCATATATTTGGGGAATCAATTCTTAACATAATACCCATATTTAAAAAAAAGGAAAAATCATGTTGAAATGACAGCAACATAACAAAGGAGAGGAAAATCTGCAAATATCCCAACAATAGTTGAAAAACTATAGGCAAGTATTGATGCCTGATTGAAACAGAGTAACATCCTTTACAGATGTGCATCTTGACAGGTTATCCAACTGACATAGGACACACTAAAACATATATAGTTATAAAGAATTCCAAGATTATGTTTTAGTGTAAATTAATAAGTAAGTCTACTTCTTTCTCTTTCTGTCTCTGTCTTCCTGATACACACACACACACAAATATACTTTTAAGTAAATGTCATTAGTGTGACTGGGTAGATGGGAATGGAAAGATTTGGAGGGGATGAAGTTAGGATATAAATAATGCAAGTGCTATATTTACTTTTAAAATAAATAAAATTAAAATAATAATTAATAATTAGTATTAATTATAATAATTAAAATAATAATAATAAATTACTTCTGCTAATCTATGTGTATTCTTAAGCTTCCAGGTCTCTCTCTCTCTCTCTCTCTCTCTCTCTCTGTATATATATATATATATATATGTGTGTGTGTGTGTGTGTATATATATATATATATATTAGATAAAGAGACTGAGATAGATATAGATATACATGATATAGATACAAATATTGCTTAGAAGTTAGAAAAGATACACATTGGTTCCATGGTTACCACTCTGTTCTTTGAGCTTCTATCAACCCTGCTCGTATGATTTTTTTAAGATCATGTACCACTCCCTCCCCACTTCCACAGGTTTCCCTAAGCTCATGACGTTTGATTCTTTCCTTCTGCTCCCATTAGCTTGTGGAGAAAGCTTATCTGATGGCAATTGGGTTAGGCTCTGATCTGTGAAGATACTCATACTACAATCCACAGAGGCAGTGAGACCAGCAACTATCTATGACTTTTATCAATATATCCCTATATATCACTGTGTCAATATATCAATATATCAATATAGACATAGACATAGACATACACATAGACATACACATAGACATAGACATAGATATAGATGTACCAGGAGGGAGGGGAGCTACATTCAAAAGTAAAGTGAATAAATAAATGATGAAATAATTTACCGTATGCTTCAGCTATGCTACTCCTTGTACTATAACTAAAAGACTCAGTATACTACTCTGCAGATACTTGGCAGGCCCTATTCACTTCCACTGTATCCATAATGCCTAGTAAATGGAAAAAAACTGAACTGTGATAACAGAAATTGGTAGATATACAATGTGCAATGCTATTCAGTTATAGAAAAAAATGAAATATTCAATTAAACAAATAAGGATAGAAAAAAATTATATTGAAAGAGGTAACAGATACCCTAAAAGACAAATGTCAAATATTTCTCTCATCTGAAGCTTTTAGGCCCAACAGGTTATACTGACTACATATTCTAGAGATAAATGGAAAAACTGGTAGGGAATAAGAAAACATTGTCTATAGGAATGGAAGGGAGAGAAATGGCTTAGAGCTTAACGCTTTATAAGCAATCCGATGTGGAGAATGGGAAGAAAGCTGGGATTTAATTAGAGAAGTTGAAAGGAGATAAATACAGGAAAAAGAATGTAAAGTTATAGGAGGATTTCTGCAAATATCAGCAGCTAAAATTTAGATTAAAAAATAATTGGGAATCATTTGAATATGATGACTGTGAGGAGTTCAAAATCAGGTGTGCCAATATTAGACCTTTGAATGAGGTCTAGATTTGTAATAAAATTTGAGTTCATGAAGACAAAGGAGGATAGAACGCTTTACTTATTGGAAGCTGACTCTAGGAAGCCAGAAAAAGAGAAGGGGCAAAGAATCTGAGGGTCCATGAGGGCAGGCTGAAAGCCAGAGCAACAAGGAGAAATGGGATTCTAGCTAGTTTTGAATCAAATTCACAGACAAATGATCATGCATACCTCAGGAGTGGTTAGAAGTAACTTGGTTCAGAGAAACCATTAGCAGGATCAAGTATGTGTTGCAGTCCATTGACCTACCCTACCCTGATCTATTGCACTATACTGACAAGATGTTTAAGCACTGAGAGGAGAAGACCAGAAAGAATCAGATTCTTGGAGAAAAGTTTGAGAAGGAGTGTCACAAAACAAAGATGGCCTAGTGGAGCTGTGAGATTAAGATGAAATTCCAAAATGTGGTGGCAGAAGAGAACAGGAAGGAGACAATCACGAAGTAGGAACTATGGAGACTGCAGAGGTGTGGCCTTAAGAATGGTGGATTGGAGACAGGTCCTAATGGGTATGACTGGGAGAGTACCTCTGACTGTAAGAATATCAAAAGAGTGCTGGATATTGTAAAGGTCACTTTCTCAAATTTTAGAAAATATTTACATAGAGTCAAAGGGAAATTTACCCAATTGTTGCTGGTGGAAGGGGTTGGTGAGTGATCAGTGAGCCAGAAAACATGTGTTAACTTGGTCAGGGAAGAAATAAAGAAAGAAATTAAAAACTTCCTGGAATTCACTGATCATTTTAACACAGCATACCCAAACTTATAGGACCCAGTGAAAGCCATCCTAAGAGGAAAATTTATAGCACAAAGTGCCCTGCTAAAGAAATTTGAGAGATCCTACACTAGCAACTTAACAGCACACCTGAGAGCTGCAGAACAAAAAGAAGCAAACACACATTATTGTATTAGAAGTCAGAAAATATTCAAACTCAAGGATGAAATCAACTAAATAGAAACAAAGACAAAGGTACAAAGAATCACAAACACCAAAAGATAGTTCTTTGAGAAATCAACAAGATAGATATACCCCTAGTCAGACAAACAAAGTATTCAAATTCACCAAATGAGAAATGAAATGGGAGACATAACAAAAGAAACTGAGGAAATTCAAAAAATTCATCAGATGCTACTACAAAAGCCAATAAACAACAAACTAGAAAATCTACATCAAATGAATAAATTTCTAGATAGATACCATGTAAAAAATTTCAGTCAAAAGAACATAAACTATCTAAACAGGCCCATATCTCCTAAAAAATAGAAAAAGTCATTAAAACCTCACAACCTAGGAAAGATCAGGGCTAGATGGCTTTAGTGCAGAATTCTAGCAGACCTTCAAAGTCAAGCTAATACCAATACTCCTCAAACTATTCCATAATATAGACACAGAAGGAACACAGCTTAATTCATTCTATGAAGCAACAATTACAGTTACCTAAACCACACAAGGACCCAATTAAAAAAAGAGAACTTTAAACAATTATGAATATTGATGCATAAATACTCAGTAAATTCTCGCAAACAAAATCCAAAACCACAAGAAAAACATCATTCCCCTCATTCAAGTTGGCTTAATGTCATGGAAGCAAGGTTGGCTCAATATGTGAAAATCCTTTAAAGAAATTCACTATATATAAAAACTCAAAGAAAAGAATCATATGATCATCTCACTGGATGTTGAAAAACATGTTAAAAAGTTACAACACCCCCTCATATTAAAAGTATTGGAGAGATCAGCAATTCAAGTCTATACTCATACAATTAAAACAATATACAGCAAACCAACAGCCAGTAACAAATTAAATGGAGAGAGATACTTGCAGCAATCCCACTAAATTCAGAGACCACTCTCTCAATATATATGAAAAATAGTACTTGAAATTCTACATAGAGCAAAAAGACAACCCAAGGAGATCAAGGGAGTACAAATTGGCAAAGAAGAGGTCAAGGTATCACTATTTGCAGAAGATATGATAAGCAGCCAAAAAAATTCTACCAGAGAACTTCTACAGCTGATAAACAACTTCAGCAAAGTGACTGGACATACAATTAACTCAAATAAATCAGTAACTTTCCTTTACAAAAAAGATAAATTGGATGAGAAAAAAAATAGAGAAACAATACCTTTTATAATCATCACTGATAATATGAAATATCTTCGAGTAACACTAACCAAACAAGTGAAAGATCTGTATGACAAGAACTTCAAGTTACTTAAGAAAAAGATTAAAGAAGATCTGAGAAAATGGAGATATCTCTCATGTTTGTGGATTGGTATAAATTGCCACCCTAACAAAAGCAATCTACAGATTCAATGCAATCCCAGTCACATTTCCAACACAATTCTTTACAGACATGGAAAAAGCAATTCTTAATGTCATATGGAAATACAAACAAAGAAACAAAAAACCAGGACATTGAAAACAATTCTTAAAATTAAAAAAAAAAAATCTGTAGGAATCCCCATCACTTACCTCAAGTGATACAAACTGCATGGAATTGGTACAGAGACTGACAGGTCAATCAGTGGAATAGAAATGAAAACCCAGAAATACACCCACATACATATGTACAGTTGATCTTTGAAAAAGAAACCAATAATATACAATGAAAAAAATAAAGCATCTTCAATACATGCTGCTGATATAATGAGCAGTGTGTGCTTAAAATTTTAAAACAGATCCATATTTGTCACCTTGCAAAAAGCTCAAGTCCAATTGGATAAGAACCTCAAAAGAAAACCAGATACACTAAATCCAATAAAAGAGAAAGTGGAGAAGAACCTTGAATTCATTGACATGGTGGGGAAGGGTTCCTAAACAGAATGAAAATGACTCAGACTCTAATATCAAGAATTGATCAACGGGACCAAATGATACTGATAATCTTGTGTAAGGCAAAGGATATAGTCAATAGGACAATTCAACAATCTACAGATTGGGAACAAAACCTTCACTAATCCCACATCCATTAGAAGGGTAAAACCCAAAAATGTTTAAAGAACTCACGAAACTAAACCCACAAAATCAAACAACCCAATTTTAAAAATGAACTATAGAACTAAACAGAATTCACAACAGAGTATTCTGGAATGGCTAAGAAAAACTTAAAGAAATGTTCAAAGTCCTTACTGCTCAGGAAAATGCAAATGAAAAAAATACTGGGTTTCTAACTTATACCCCTCAAAATGGCTAGATAAAAAACCCAGGTGACAGCATATGTTTTCGAGGATGTGAATAAAGAGAAACACTATTTCCTTGCTGGTAGGATTGCAAACTGGTACAGCCACTCTGGAAATCAATCAGGAGTTTCCTCAGAAAATTGGTAATTCATCTGAAGATCCAGCTGTACCACTCTTCAGAAAATGGATACAGAAAATGTCGTTCATTTACACAATGGAATATTACTCAGCTATATTACTCTATTAAGAACAAGGACATTCTGAGTGAGGTAACTCATACCAAAAAAGACATGCATGGTATATACACACTAATAAATGAATATTAGCCAAAAATATTCAAAATACCCAGAATACAATCCAAAGGCTCAAGAAGGTTGACAAGCAAAAGGGTCCAAGGGAGGATGCTTCAATCCTACGTCAGAGAGATAAGAAAGCAATCACAGGGGGTAGGGGGAGAGATGGACCTGCATGGGAGAGGGGAGAGTGAGCAGAACAGGGGAACATGATCAGGTATTGGGGATGGGAAACCAGAAGGGATGCCCTGAGGAATAGCAGATTGAGAGGAAGCAGGCAACTTTGGGAGGTAGGAGGTAGGGGGACCCTATAGAATGTATCAGAGACCTGGGGCAGGAGAGACACTCAGGACTGAAAGGGAGGGAACTTAGATGAAATGCCCTAGAGTGTGGAGAAGGAACATGTAGAGTTCACCTCCAGTAAAAAGACAGGGCATCAACTGGTGTTGTCATCCCACAGTCAAAAACTCTGAACCAGAATTATTCCTGTCTAAAAGAACTACAGTGACAAAAAGGGAGAAGGATATGAGGGAAAGAAGGTCCAGTGATAGGCCTAAATTGGGATTAAGCTCAAGAGGAGATACCAAGTCCTGACACTATTACTGATACTATCCTGTGCTTACAGACAGGAGCCTAGCATGGCTGCTCTCCGAGGCTCAACAATCAGCTGAAAGTGTTATATGCAATGGACAGAACCTGGGAACTCTAGTGGTTGAATTAGTTAAAACCTGGAAAAATATGAAGCAACCCCATGGGAAGACTAGCAGTCTTAGCTAACCTGGACACTGGAGGTCTCTCAAACACTGAGTCACCAAACAGGGAGCATACACTAGCTAATATGAGGCCCCCAACAAATATGTAGCAGAGGAATGCCTGAGATGGCCTTAGTGAGGTAAGAAACACCTAACCCTCAAGAGACTTGAGTCCATAGGGAGTGCAGATGTCCAGTCTGGTGGGTCTTGGGGAGTGGGGACATACTCTTGGAGACAGGGAAGAGATATGGACTGAGGAACAGCCACAGGGCAGACTGGGAGGTGGACAATAACTGGACTGGAAAAAATGATAACAACAACAACAACAATAAAGAGAAGCTGTGTTAGACACTTGGATAAGTACTTATTTTGTTAAATCATTATTATAGATCTGTATTCTCTTTAAAAAAAAAAAAAGATGTTGAATTCCAACTGTGCTTCTGAATTACATCCAGTTACTATAAAGTATCTCTCAATGACATATTGGTAGACAAATAATTTAAGAGGTATTTTTAATAAAAGAAATTTCTAACATATATGTATATTTTCAACAATTCTATGTGTTTATGTAAATTTTTGTAGGGCTGCACATATGACTGTATGAAAGTAGCATTTTTTTCCTCCTCGGGTGCAAGTAACATTCTTAAAATATTTTGTTCAATATTAACATATGAACATAGGACAAATGTACTGCATTCTATAAAATGAATTGCCCTCCATTAATAGTTATGGCTATCCCATCCAAAGTTCATAAGATTTCTACCTTTAAAAACAACTGAGTTCTACTGTTTTGCCAAAAGGAGTTGTAGGAAATATATTCCCAAGTACTATAGCCAATGAGGAAGAAGGCCAGTTCACCTGATTCATGACCCTAAGGTAATCTCTCTCTAGAACATCTGGTGGCCATGGGGAAGAGGGTATCAACCCCACATACAGACTTCCTCATGACACACAAGTTGGCTGAGCCAACATTCAACTGCTCATCCCCACTGCCACCCCTAGGTCCAGGTGCTGAACATGTGAAGTGCAAGGCAGGCTCTCCTGAGTGCTGCAACCTACAAGGGGCAGGGACAGATTTCCCACTCTCATAACCTGGGGCAACTTTCCCAACAGAGGTGGAGGAGAGTCCTGGGGAAGAGCATCACTCCGTACCCTCACTACCCTGTGGCAGAGAAGTGGTGGTTTCAGCTATCTCAAACTAATAATCTTGGGGCAGCTAACCAACATTTATTGGAATATGGGTAGCCTCTCAAGGCAAGAATCCATGAAAAAATACTGACTCTTTATTTTAAATAGTCCATTAAAGGCAAGTAGTCACTCTGATAAGGCTTGGGATCCATGAATCTTGCTTCTAGCCATACTGGGATTGTGGCTGGCTTGGTATAGCATAAGAAGTACACAGGCATTACCAGACCTTTGCAATTTAAGGTTAAGAGAGATCAGATACAGTAAATGGGGAGAAAAAAGTGGCTTTATTTAGAAAAGTAAAAGGTAATAAGTGTAGATTAACAAAACAGGGTAATATCATCATAATATCAACACTCTCCCTAAAAATACCTATAATAAATAACTGTGATTGTGTATATAACCACATACTCTTCAAATAAAAGTTCCATATCCAGTCTGAAAATCTGTCTTAAAAGGATCATAGACCATATAATGAATAAATGCATAAAAATACTAACATCTAAACACAGTGTGGAACAGTCAGCAAATAATTTGATAAAATATCTCCTAAATCTAAATCTCAGGGGTCATTTTGGAACAGGGACAAGAAAGATGGTAAAATCTAGGATATGAGGCCATTTGCTGTAAGATTATGTCTTCTAGGAATGCCAGTAGTTTCACAAAAGATGTTGATTTTCAAAACATTTCAAACACATAAATAATGCTAACAGAAGGAAATACAGTTTTCTGGAAAAAACAAAAACAAAAAACAACAACAACAAAAAAAAACAATTGGTTATCTAACACAAAATGATCAGCCCAAAAATATACATATATAGCATTATCCAAACTAAGTACTAAAGTGTCTGTATTAGTGTCTTTAAGAATAAATATGTACATATATACAGATATATGCATTTATGAAAACAAGCAATATATTTGAATAGGCGCTAAGAATATTATATCAGTAGGTAGGGGAAAGAAAGGGGAAGGAGTAAATAAATCTGAATTAATATCTCAAAAATAAAGAAAATAATATAAAAATTTATTTCCACTAGGTAGAGGTAGAAGCATTGTCTACCCTCAATTGAACATTCATACAACAAGTCACTGAAGAAATTTACCAAGGTTCTCCCTAGTTAACTAGTGATTTTATTGGAATAACTTACAAAGCATTTTTTGATTGGTTATTTTCTGGGCTGATTTGCTCAGAATAAGGCTTCCTAGGAAATCATTTCCCAGTTAGGATGGTAACTCTCTAATAGATCACATGACACAGCTAACCTCCCATACTCTTCCTTGTCATGTATTTTTCAGCTTCTTACAAGACTACGTTCAGTAAGTTTAGATTTTTCTACAAAAAATTGTTTGATCATGTGTATACTAGAGTGAGAATCTCTTGCTTCTATTGTCATTTAGTGAGGAGATGTAAAAAAAAAAAACTGCAAGCCAAGCTAAGATATCTAGTATCCAGGTTGCACATATGATTTCATAAAATGGCTGTTGTTTGTCTTGGAATCTAGAGCTAGACTTTGTTGCAATCGATTCCTTTATCTCTTCTTTACTTTTGGGCTCCCACTTTTCTCAAGATGTTCTGAGCGTTAGATAGTGTCAAATAAATATCTCATGTGTTCCACACTAAAGTGGTTTACTGGATGCTGAAGCACATTTTTCATAGCATTGTCACTGGAAAATCTGTTGGATTTTTTTTTTTTTTGAGTACAGGGCAAAGGTGGATAAGAATAAAGAGGTCCTTTCTGTCTGAGCTGGTACCATGAGCAGATCGTTGGTGCTAGATCTGCAGTCAGTCCCACAACATCCAAAGGAAGCTCTACTCCCAAGTGCTCTAACATGCCCAAGATCATAGGATCATAGGTGAGGAGACCACAATATCTGCCCCCAAAACAGGGAGTAACTGGGATGAGCAAGATCCAGTGATGCAGGAACATTGCCCGGTCAGTGGTATGGGTTTCTTTTCTTCTGAGCCTGTACCCTGAGAAAACATTGGATGCTAGATCTGCATCCAGGCCCACAATACTAAGAGGAAGCTCAATGCCTATGCACTTTAACATACCCAGGATCATAGGATCCCAGGATCTCAGGAGCTTGGTCACACTGGGATTTCAGGATATCAGAGGCAGCTTGACCCAGGCGCTCTGACACACCCAGGATCTCAAGATCACAGGATCCCAGAATCACAAGATCACAGAGACAGATGGAGTTCTGACACAACCAGGATCACAGGAAGGACAGTCAGATACAGTGAGAACAGGTATTACTAGAGATAACAGGAATCCTAGAGGCAAGCATAAGAATACAAGCAACAGAAACAAGGTTACTTGGCATCATCAGATCCCAGTTCTCCCACCACAGTAAGTCCTGAATATCACATCATACCTGAAAACAACACTCAGATGTAAAATCACTTTTCATGATGATGATCGTGTCCCAACTTAATGGGGCAATAAGTATCTTCAACAAAATTATAGATGAAAACTTTCCTAACCAAAAGAAAGAGAATCCCATAAACATACAAGATGCCTACAGAACTCCAAATAGACCAGACCAGAAAATAAATTCCTCCTGCCAGATAATAATCAAAACACCAAATATACAAAATAATAATAATAAAAAGAATATTAAAAGCAGTAAGGGAAAAGGTCAAGGAACTTATAAAGGCAGACTTCTTAGAATTGCACCAAAGTTCTCAACAGAGGCTATAAAGGCCAAGAGATCCTGGGTAGATTTCATACAAACCCTAAGGGAACACAAATACAAGCCCTGCCTACTATACGCAGTAAAACTCTTAATTACCATAGATGGAGAAACCAAGATATTTGATGGAAAAAAAAAACAAAAAAAACAAAAAAAAAATTTAGACAAAATCTTTCCACAAATCCAACCCATCAAAGGATGTGGAAAGCTTTTGGGGCCACCTGGCAAAACCCTGATATTCAGCCAAAGACATAGAACTTTTTTTATAAAAAAATAAAAAAAATAAAAGAGGAAAGAAAGGGAAGGCGGGATTAGGTGTGTGTGGAGAGCCTGTTGGGGCTGCCTGCTTGGCAAGAACCTGACATTCAGCCAATGACAAAGAAACAGGCTTCAGACAGAAATCTGACATTATGCCTAGAACAAGGAAGTAAGCTCAGACAGGAAACTAACCTTAGGCTAGAACAGTGAAGTAAGTTCAGGTAGGAATCTTAATTTTAGGGTGGAACAGAAGAAGTAGGCTTCAGGAGAGAATCTGATTTTGGGCTTGGACAGGGAAGTAGGCTAAGATATTTCAGTCATCCTGACAAGCCTTCAGAAATAGAGATCACAGGAATTATCACAAACTTTGCATATTGCCTTGCTCACTCCTTGACTATTTTTGTTTATTGTATTGCTTGTTCCTCAACCTAGAACTTACCTTATTGCTTGCATGTAATTAAAATGGGATAATAGCAGATTGAAAAATATAAAACCTTCAGTCTCAGACAATACTACATCATGGCCTCAGTCAGTTCTAGCTATCTCTTTCTTTTCAATCCTTACTCCTGCACTGGAAAATATGTTGACTGACTGAGCTGTCTTAGTCAAAAGGATAATAGATGGAGAAAATCAGCACAAGGATGGAAACTGAACCCTAGGAAAAACAAGAATCTTCTTTCAACAGACCCAAAAGATGATAGCCTCACAAACAAAATTTCAGTTATAACAACAAAAATAACAGAAAGCAACAATCACTTTTCCTTAATATCTCTTAACGTTAGTAGACTTGATTCCCCAATAAAAAGGCATAACTGAAAGACTCGATATGTAAACAGGACTCAGTGTTTTGCTGCATATAGGAAATGTACCTCAGTGACAAAAACGAATGCTACCTCAGAGTAAAAACCTGGGAAAAAAAATTCAAGCATCTGACCCATGAATCAAGCTGGAGTAGTCATTCTAATACCAAACAAAATCATCATTTAACTAAAACTTATCAAAAATAGATAAGGAAAAATATTTCATACTCATCAAAGAAAAAAATCTACCAAAATAAACTCTCAATTCTGAACACCTATGCTCCAAATGAATGGACACACACATTCATAGAAGAAACTTTAATAAAACTGAAAGCACACATTGTAGCTCACACAATAATAGAGGGAGTCTTCAACATCTCACTGTCAGCAATGGATAGATCATGAAAACAGAAACTAAACAGAGACAAATAACTATCAGGACTTATGGACCAACAGGATTTAACAGACATCTATAGAACAATTTCTCGTACAACCCTTCACAATAGTCACAAATAATTTAAAATACCTTGGTGTGATTCTAACCAAGCATGTGGAAGAACTGTATGACAAGAACTTCAAGTCTCTGAAGAAAGAAATTGAAGAATATCTCAGAAGGTTGAAAGATCTTCCATTCTCATGGATTGGCAGGATGAATATAACAAAAATGGACACCTTGCTGAAAGCAATCTACAGATTCAGTGTCATCCCTATTAAATTCTAACTCAATTTTTCCAACATTAGACAGAGTAATTTGCATATTCTTGTGGAATAACAAAAAAAAAACACATGATAGCAAAAATATTCTCAACAGTAAAAGAAATTCTAGGGCAATCACCATCCCTGACCTCAAGCTGTATTACAGAACAATAGTGATAAGAACTGCATGGTATTGGTACAGAGACAGGCAAGAAGATCAATGGTATAGAATTGAAGACCAAGAAATTAACCCACACATCTATGCTCACTTGATATTTGACAAAAGAGCTAAGACCATTCCAGTGGAAAAAAGACAGCATTTTCAACCAATGGTGCTGCCTCAACTTGAGGTCAGCATGTAGAAGAACACAAATCGATCCATTCTTATCTTCTTGTAGAAACCTCAAGTCCAAGTGGATAAAGGACCTCCACATAAAACCAGATACACTGAAACTAATAGAGAAGATAGTGGGGAGGAGCCTCGCACACATGGACACAGGGGAAAATTTCTAGAACAGAACACTTATGGCTCATGCTCTAAGATCAAGAATCAACAGATGGGACCTCATAAATTTGCAAAGCTTCTGTAAGTGAAAGGACACTGTCAATAGGACAAAATGGCAACCAACAGATTGGGAAAAGTTCAGTCCCATTACTATATCTCATAGAGCACTAATATACAATATATTAAATGAACTCAAGAAGTTAGACTCCAGAGAATCAAATATCCCTTATTAAAATTTTTGGTTCAGCGCTGAACAAAGAATTTCAACTGAGGCATATCAAAAGGCTGAGAAGCACCTAAAGAAATGTTCAACATCCTTAGTCATCAGGGAATTGCAAATCAAAACAACCTTGAGATTCTACTACACAACAGTTAAGATGGTTAAGATTAAAAACTCAAGTGACAACAGATGTTGGCAAGGATATGGAGAAAGAGGAACACTTCTCCATTTTATGTAGGATTGCAAGCTGGTACAGCCACTCTGGAAATCAGTCTGGTTTTTCCTCAGAAAGGTGGACATCCTGAGCACATACCCAAAAGAGCCTACAATATATACCAAGGACACATGCTCCACTATATTCGTAGCAGACTTATTTATAATAGCAAGAAGCTGGAAACAACACATATGTCCTTCAAAAGACGAATGGATACAGCAAATATGAACATTCACACAGTGGAGTACTACTCAGCTATTTAAAATAATGAATTCATGATATTCATAGGCAAATGGATGTAACTAGAAAATATCATCCTGAGTGAGGTAAACTAATCACAAAAAAACACAGATGGTATGCACTCACTGATAAGTAGATATTGGCCCAAAAGCTTGAAATATTCAAGAAACAATTCAAAGACCACATGAAGCTCAAGAAAAAGAAAAACCTAAACATGGCTGCTTTGATTCTTATTAGAAAGGGGAAGAAAATACACATAGTAGCAAATACCGAGACAAAGTTTAGAGCACTGTCTAAAGGAAAGGGCATTTGGAGACTGCCCCACCTGGGTATTCATCCCATATACAATCACCAAAAACAGACCCAATTGTGGATTCCAAGAAGTGCTTGCTGAAAGGAGCCTCATATACCTGTCTCCTGAGAAGCTCTGGCAGAGCCTGACAAATACAGAGGCTTGCAGCCTACCAATGAACAGAGCACAGGGTCCACAATACAGGATTTAGAGCAAGTACTGAAGGAGTTGAAGAGTTTTGCAACCTCGTAGGATGAACAACAATATCAACCAACCAGACATCCCTGAGCTTCTAGGGACTAAACCACCTACCAAGGGATACATATGGAGGGACCCATGGCTCCAGCCACACATGAAGCAGAGGATTGCCTCAATAAGAAAAGAGGCCATGAAGGTTTGATGTCCTTGTGGAGATGAATTCAAGGGTGGGGGATACAGGATTTGGTAAGTGTTGGAACACCCTCATAGAAGCAGGGGAAGGGAAAATATTATAAAGAGTTTACATGGAGTGGGGACCCAAGAAAGTGGATAACATTTAAAATGTAAATAAAGAAATGATCAAAGAAAACAAAAATAAAACAAAACAAAACAAAAAACAAACAAAAAGAAATATAGGGGATTTTTACCTGGTACTACTTTTAACCAATCAATACCAGATGATCGCTTACTTCAGATTATGACTTCTTTTTTTCACAAGGATTTGTATAAGTGATCCATAAAAATACGCAACAGTTCTTACCTGCACCTGACATTTAATCCAATTATGAACTTCGTTTCTATGTAAAACCTTCATACTTTGATTGAACTTGATGGCAGATACCCATTGACTGGAACTTCTAACTGTGAAACATGCAAGATTCCAATGTGACTAGGATTTGAGCTTAGTGCTCTCTTAGTGGTACCTATATAGAATAAATGATCTATCTTCCAATCAGGGTATATTGTGACTAGTCCTATATTTATATAACCAAGCCCCTCATCCAAAAATATCAGAAACTTGAGAAACATAACCTTCCTTTTCATTAAGTTCAATAAATTTCATAACAGATTTTATTCATTTAGAATCTTTCATCCAAGGTGTCTGAGAAGAAAACTATTATGAAGTTAATGCATTACTATCATGGCAGTTCAAAATTTAAAACATTCAGGCAGAAGCAATTATCTGCTTTTATAGGTGTGCACTTTCTATAATTCCAATCAACTAGTTTGGCATCACTTGTATAATACACAATAAAGCTTCCAAAAATTCTACTACAACCTCTCTCTTTAACCATTTTCAACTAGAATTCTCTGCTTAGTTATTCATATACACATACATTTCTCAATAATGAGCCTAAAAATCTGAAAAATCCTCAAAGTTTAATATTATGTTAGATACATTGGAGCAAAAGAGATTATACATGTTAGATAGAACAATACGACAAATTACTAAGCCACAACCCTATAGTTACCTACAGACTTAACACAACAATAGAGTTGATAAACTTGGTAGAGACATTGAACAGAACATTTTCTGTTCTAAACAGTGCTAGCAAGTTCAAAACTAATGAGATACCAATATTAAATATAATCCAAGTATGATATAGTATGATAGATTCAACCTATTAGCATCAAGTGATTCTTAATCATATCAATATTTAGATAAAATAAGGTGCAATGGAGGCTCCTAGATTATCCACAAGGACAGAAATGAATTTTATAAAATTACCTCAAAACACATCAGAGCGAGCCGGGCAGTGGTGGCACAGGCCTTTAATCCCAGAACTCGGGAGGCAGAGGTAGGCAGATTTCTGAGTTCGAGGCCAGCCTGGTCTACAGAGTGAGTTCCAGGACAGCCAGGGCTACACAGAGAAACCATGTCTCAAAAGGCCAAAAAACAAAACAAAACAAAACAAACAAACAAACAAAAAGAACCGAAACCACAGGATGATATCTAATAAACACAGTTGAAAAAATGTTCAGTAATACTAAATCTTGATTAAGACAAAACAATACAAATAAATTAACCTACAATGACTCAGGGAAACAGGGCTGGGTCTGGAAACCTTAGTATGTTAAGATTCAAAGTTAAAAACAAAAGAAGAAAAGAAATTTTTGTAAGTTAAATTTTTTTCATTAGAGTATATGTAAACTATTTTTGAATGCCCTTAAAGATTGAAGAATGCAGGTATGTAAGCATGAACATAGAATTTTTTTTGAAAATAATAGCAATGAAAACTTGATGTAAGAATTTGGATTGAAATGTAAATCATCTGAGACCTTTAATAGTAGCAAGATGAAAACAAGGTAGAATTGTGATGTTGGGTTTTAGTACTTTCAGAGTGTAGTGGCATATTCGTTAAGGTAATGTCAGAGAGTGTACAAGAAAGTCTCATGATGCCAAGGGATAACTGCTGTTCTGATATAAAAATCCCTTACAGATCTTATACCCCAAATCATATTAATGGGCAACAGGTCTCTTGTTTCTGTCAGATACTGAACCATAATACACTATCCTTGCAGATTAAGTAGAATTGTAAATCCAAGTACTGAATGATAGATTTTAAAACTGAAGCCATGACCAGAAGCAATAACAAATACCTTGCACAGCGAACAAGAGCAGTTTCATTCACCATATCTGAAGAATGATAGCAAAGTACCTGACCATGCTGACACTTTCTTTTCATTTTCATCTGCAGGTTTCAAGAGCATTCTTCCTCATGAAAAAGCACCTTGTTGTCAATCTACAGCAAGAACCTGATATGAGCTGAGAGCTAGATATCAACCAGGAGCATTACTGGAAAATATTTTTATGTGAATAGATTTCTTTAGCTGTGATTGACACTGACTGACTGAGTATAAGAAGGAAAAGAGAGAGAAGGTTTGGCACCAATCGGGAGAAGGATCTCAAATATGATAAAAATGACAGGCAAAAGCCTGTTGTTGCTATGGAGATTTTTCCATCAAAGTTCCTTTGTCTTTTCTCCCTCTCCCTGCCTGTTACATCAGAAATAAAAGAAAAAAGATGAAATAGAAGGAGAAAGTCCAAATATTATGTAGTTATCCTTTCATTTCTGGCCCTAATTAAAAACAGAGAAAACTGTCCAGTAATGTTTGTGACTTTGATCCTGTATCTGGATAATGGTACCTATAATAAAGCCTACACTTGTATCTAGAGACTGTTACATGTATTCATGGTCTGTCAAATGCATTCCAGAGCATAACTTTTGTTATCTTCCTGTGGCAGTACCCTGAGAAGCTATATTTATTTGGAAATTTATCACATTAGTTCATATATTTATCCACATTACAACTTATATAAAATGCACTTGAACTATCTAATGGTATACTTGTATCCAATTTCATCAAACTATTTACCACATAGTACACTTTGTGGTATATTACAATAATTGAAAATATAAAGAGTTTATTTTAGAAAAAATATCCAAAATATAGACATACTACAACCATTTCATTGTGTGTGCATATATGTGTGAGATATTTATTAAGCATATTGTGTACATGTATATGGTATCTATTTGAAAACTGGTAGAATTGTTAAGATGTCATTATATTGTAAATATTTAACTTAATATTCATAAGTCATATAATGTGTAAAAAATACAACCATTACACATAATACATTAGTGTTACCCACAATATCTATACCTAGTAATCCATGGCCACTTAATTTCATCTCCTTTTAATACACCGTCAGCTAATTTAGCACTGTTGCTATGTGCCCAGATGCAGATAGATCTACAGCAGCGTAAGTGCCCTCTGATTCTAATACTCCTTGACATATATTACTTTCTCTCTGGTATCAGTTCTTAAAATGCCAGCAACTATTACAAGTTTCTTCCATCTCAACTCTGATCACTTACTGTAAAGTTGCCCTCAAGTTTAATCTTTAGAATTTATATACTTGACTGAAATTTTAGGATATATGACTGTGTTTATGCTGTTTGCCTGTGAACAGCACTTGTGTAGCTGAAGACAAGAAACACCTAAGATTCTCTTATACCTTTCGTTTCACAAACAAACCAACCTTCTGACAAAGTACACTCCTGCATTGTATATACTTTCCAATTATCTCTAACTTTCTTTTCCTTCAAGTAACAGTAGTTTGTAATAACAAATTCAAATATGTACTATGGTTTTCATTTTGCATTGCACATGGTTTGTTAATCTTAATGTGTGAAAATTTATTATAGTTTGAAGTAATATATGTTTCAAAATAATAAAGATAGAACACAATTATTCAATTATTACTAAAAGAATAATATTTTTAAATGTAAGAATTATTTTAATTCCTTCAAAATTGTCCCTCATACTATTGTGATTCTGATGGTTCAGGTATCTCCAACTCAACCCTCATAGTGATATGTCCCTCATTTTCTTCAATTGTTTCACCTTCTGGTTTGTGTGCTTGTGTATATTTTATTTGTTTGTCTGTTTGTTTGTGTTTTTGTAGTATTGATAATGGTGCTCATATCTTAATTTTCACTACATATCTGCTGTGTAATATACGTTATAACAAAATATGAGAGAAATTATGACCAATAAAGTCAAACATTATTACTTCACATGTCAGGTAATATTATGAACTGTTAAGGAAAAGCTCTATCTGCTAATTTTCTGAAACAGTATAATTTCTGTCTTTATATGCACGAAGTTTAACTTTCATCTTCAGCAGAATTATTAATTTTACCACACTAAGAGGAAAATTGTTGCACAGGTTAAAGTGCAGAAAATTTACAGTTGTCTGTCTAACACTGACTGATGAATTCACAAAATATACCATTATTGCAAGTCATAGACAATATTGAAGAACGTGGGAAGAACTATGATAATATTCAGCAGAATAGGTCAATTGTAGTTTGCAAACTGTCTTTTATGTAACATAAAGAGTCTGTAAACATAAAATATCACAACCATAGTTACCTAGAAAGATTAACACAATGTCACCAAAATCTATATATTAATGTGTATCTGGAAAGCCCAGGAACCTCCAAATTCAGTACAGTATTTAAGACACCTAAAGAAATATGAGATCAGGAGATTAATTTCTACAAGGAAGAGAATTCCAGTTTGTTATCTAAAACAAAATGGTTTTAAAAAAAAGAAACACATTCACACAACTAATGCTATATATTGATCACATTTAATTTATGTCTCAAAATTGAAATTATGTATATATGTTCATTTGTATATAACAATAATTAGTAAAATGACATGAACTTTAAAGATATCCAATAAAATATGTGGGGGGATAGAAGAAAGAAAATTAGAGGAAAAATAATTATATTAAAATCCCAAAAATACTCGAAAAAATTTAAAAAATGCTTTTCCATTAACAGAGATATAAAGACTGTTTGACCCTCTACTTAACATTTGCAAAACAAACCTATGTCGAATTTCACCAATGCTCTCTCTGGGTATCAAATGAGTTTATTGTGCTAGCTTATAAAATTAGGCAATGTGTTACTTACTGTACTGTGTATCTTGTGACAGAAAGGTTGCCCCACAATGTCTTTATCCAACACGAACAATGGTACTTGAATAGGTACACTGATGAGCTCAACTTGTTGGATTTCCTTGGCTAACATACTCAATCCTTTCTCTAAGGTAATACTAAGCTAGATTTGAGTTGCATAGGGATTGTTGGGACATATTGATGCTGAAGTTCTGTCATTTATTGGGGGATTGTGAATAATCCAAAACCCAACAATAACAACCCCATGTCAAACTAGAGGAATTTTTTTTTTTCAAGACAGGGTTTCTCTGTGTAGTCTTGGCTGTCCTGGAACTCACTCTGTAGACCAGGCTGGCCTCAAACTCAGAAATTCACCTGTTTCTGCCTCCCAAGTGCTGGTTATAAAGGTGTGCACCACCACTGCCCAGCGTGGAAGAAAATTTCAAATGCGCACACTTGAAGATAAAAAGAGTACAGGCAAATATTCCCTACTAAGGTATGGAGAATCAATACTATTTAGGGATTCCTTCCAAGATGGAAGATTCAATCCAATTGCAGTTGTTGGTAAGCCAGATAAATAGATACAGAGATAGATAGATGCATAGAAAGTGATAGTTATAAATGCTAAATCATACCTTGGTGTGACTCTAAGCAAGAAAGTGAAAGATCTGTATGACAAGAATTTCAAGTCCCTGAAGAAAGAAATCAAAGATCTCAGAAGATGGAAAAACCTCTCATGCTTACGGATTGGCAGGATTAACAAAGGAAAAAGGTCATCTTGTTGAAAGCAGTCTTCAGATTCAATGCAATCTCCATCAATATTCCAACTTAATTCTTCATAGAGTTAGAAAGAGCAATTTGAAAATTCATTTGGAATAACCAAAAACCCAGGATAGCCAAAAATATTCTCAATGGTAAAAGAACTTCTGTAGCAAACACCATCCCTGACCTCAAACTGTATTACAGAGCAATAGTAATAAAAATAACATGATATTTGTACAGCGATAGGCAGGGTGATCAGTGGAATAGAATTGAAGACCCAGAAATGAACCCATACACTTTTGGTCACTAGATCTTTGACAAAGGATTTAAAACCATCCAGTGGGAAAAAAGACAGCATTTTCAATGAATAGTGCTGGTTCACCTGGCAGTCAGCATGTAGAAGAATGCACATTGATCAATTCTTATTTCCTTGTACAAAGTACCCATCCAAGTGCATCACAGACCTCCACCTGAAACCAGATAAGCTGAAAAAAAATGAAAGAGTGTGTGGGGAAGAGTCTCAAACACATTGGCAGAGGAAAAAAGTTTCTGAACAGAACACCAATGGCTTATGCGCTAAAATCAAGAATCAGCAAATGGAAACTCATAAAATTGTAAACTCCTGTAAGGCAAAGGACCCTGTCAATAGAACAAAATGGCAAACAATAGATTGGGAAAAGGACTTTACCAATCATACATCCAATAGAAGGAAAAGTTGAATATAAACAAAGAACTCAAGAAGTTAGACTCCAACGAAACAAATAACCCTATTGAAAACTGGACACAGAGCTAAATAAAGAATTTTCAACTGAGAAATATCAAATGACATATAAGCACCTAAAGAAATGTTCAAGACCCTTAGTCATAAAGGAAATGCAAGTCAAAACAACGTTGAGATTCTACCTCACACCAGTCAGAATGGATATGATCCAAAACTCAGGTTAAAGCAGATTCTGGGGAGGATGTGGAGAAAGAACAACACTTCTTCATTGTTGGTAGGACTACAAGCTGGTACAAGCCCTCTGGAAATCAGTCTGGCCCTTTCTCAGAAAATTGGACATAGTAGTACCTGAGGACCTAGCCATACCACTCCTGGGAATATTCACAAAAGATGCTCCAACATATAACAAGGACACATACCCTAGTATGTTCATAGCAACCTTATTTACCACAGCCAGAAGCTGGAAAGAATCCAGATGTCCTACAACAGAGGAATAGATATAGCAAATGTGGTACACTTACACAATGGAGTACTACTCACCTATTAAAAGCAATGACTTCATGAAATTCTTAAGCAAATGGATGTAACTAGAAAATTTAATTCTGAGTGAGGTTAACACAGTCACAAAAGAACACACATGGTATGCCCTCACTGATAAGTGGATATTAGCACAAAAGCTCAGAATACACAAGATAAAATTCACAGACCACATGAATCACCAGAAGGAAAACCAAAATGTGGATCTTTCAGTTTTTCTTAGAAGGAACAAATAAAATACTCATTAGAAGAAATATGGAGACAAATTCTAGAGCAGAGACTGAAGGAAAGGCTGTTCGAGATGGATCCACCCCACTACAGATACCATACATGGACACTATTGCAGATTACAAGAAGTGCTTGATGACAGAAGCCTTTTATAGCTGTCTTCTGATAGGATCTGCCAAAGCTTGACATATACAGAAGCAGATGCTTGCAGCTAAAGATTGGACTTAATATGTGGTCTTCAATGGAAGAGTTACTTAAAGAACAGAAGGAGCTGAAGATGTTCGCATCTCATAGGAAGAACAAAATTATCAAACAACCAGACAGCCCCAGAGTTCCCAGGTACTAAACCACCAACTAAAGAGTACACATGGAGTAACCTATGGATTTAGCTGCATATGTAGCTGAAGATGGAATTGAACAGCATCTATACAAGTGATTGTTCCTGTGATGTCTTAATTTTCCACTGTAGGGGAATTCTAGGGTGGTGAGGTGGGAATGTGTTGGCAGGATAGGGTATCATCCTCATATAAGTTGGTGGAAGGGGGATGTGAGAGAGGGTTTCAGGGGGAAACCTGAAAAGGGGATAACATTTGAAATGTAAATACATAAAATGTCCAATAAAAAAATTAAAGGAAAGAAAAATGGAAAGATCTAAGATTACTCATCAGGGAATATATAGAATAGAAAGAGAGAGAGAGAGAGAGAGAGAGAGAGAGAGAGAGAGAGAGAAAGAGAGAGAGACAAACTCAAATACCTAAATAAATCTACAAGCAAACAGCTGTGTTTGTAGAGGTGATGAGTTGTAGATGTGTAGAGGAGAAGGTATGTGGAATGGGCATGATGAACTGAAAGGATATACTAGAGTTGATATAAAGAAACTGGAATATTCATTTTGAAATAAAAAATGCATAATAAAATTACCTGTGGTTATCTTTATGTGTTTTTAAACTCCCACATAAAATATATGCACAAAGAATGGCAATCCTCACGTTAAACATAGAGTGCTCTAAATGTGATTTTATATTTTAGTGAATTCAATTAGCACCCAGACAGGGAAAAATGAGTGTTACAAGTTATCCTTTACTTGGATTTCATTATATTTTAGAATAATAAGAGTCATAAAGCCTTTAATCTTTGAGTAGTGTATTGTTTGTTTCTTCGTGTCACATAGTAATAGGACATGGTTACTGAGAAATTATGAAGCATCTTCAGAGGACAGTTTGAAAAATGTATGTGAAACTAAACTGGGAGGAAATATTCCTATTTCTGGATGCAGCTTCCTTCTTTGATCAATCAGGATAAGACAATTTGATATATTCATAAAAGGCACTGGTTTCTCTATAAAACTGATCCCAGTAGTTTACTCTGCACAATAAATTTGTAGTTAATTCAGTGGCAACTGATGGATCACAGGTATCTGTCCAACTTACATTCAGTATAAATATTACTCATCTTTTGCCCCTTCAGTCTATGCTTTCAAACAGGTATAAACACAGGTATAAACACGTTACAGAAATCATTCTTCAGTCCTTTCTGTTTCCTTTATGTTTTTATATATGACATCATGTCATATGAGAAGTACATCATTTGAACATTGATTAAAGAAATAATGATGACAGAAGTACCAATCGTTAGCAAGAAGTAAAATGAAATTCCCCTGGAAATATGTGGGTCACACCATTGCATGGAAAACTCCAACAGTTATTAGTTTCTGTACGTCTCAAAAGGAATGCAGACATATAAATTCCCCTTTAGTTTGTCTTTATAAGAAGGTTTTGTCTGCCTACTGGTCGTCCTTTGTTTTCTCTTTTTCTTACATAAGAGAAACAACTCATAGAATATTAGGACACAGCTATGGATGTAACTCCTTCTGAATCAGAGGCTTAAATTCTTCCTCTTCCTACAATAACTATTCTTAAAAATATTTTGTCCTATCTACAAAGAGGTGTATGAAGAAAGGGGAACAATTCAGTTTATGGTGGCCCAATTCCTTCTCATATATCTTAGTCTACATGTAATCTGATAAAAGTAAAAATGGACAATTACCAGGATGAAGAATAGAAAGAGTAATAGGATGGACTATACTAGATTTCAAGTGATCTGATGCAGTAAAAGGTAATAGAAAGTAGGCACCATCCCATAGTCAAAACTCTGAAGCTTAATAGTTTCTGTATGAAAGAACTACAGAGATGAAAATGGAGAGGAATCTGTGGATTAGAAAGTCCAGTGACATGCTCAAAGTGGGATACAGCTCAAGGGGAGGTCCTAAGGCCTGACACTATTACTGAGGCTATGGGGTGCTCACAAAAATGGAACTAGCATGTCCCCATTCCGAAAGACCCAACAATATGTCAAAAGAGTCAGAAGCAGATATTTGCACCCAAATAATGGACAGAAGCTGCTGACCCCTGTTTTTGAATTAGGATGAAAGAAGCTGAGGAAGAGGGCAAAACTGTAGAAGAACCAACAATCTTAATCAATCTGGATCCCTGTTCTCTCAAACACTGGACCTGCAAACATGTAGCACACACCAGCTGATATGAGGCCACAGCATATATAAAGCAAAGCATGCTGGTTCTCTGTTCAGTCAGAGATGAGGCACCTAACACTGAAGAGACTGAAGGCCAAAGGGAGTTTGGAGATCAGGTGATGTGGGGCCTGGGGGCTGAGGCACATCCTACTAGAGACAGGGGTATGGGGAGGAGGTATTGATGTGGAAAAGTCAGAGGGTAGACAGGGGAGGAAATAAAATCTGGAGTGTAAATAAATAAATAATTAAATAAATGCAAATATTAGTAAATGTAGATTTAGAAAACAGGGATAATATCATCAGAATATCAACATTCTCTCTAAAAAATACCTATTGTTGGACTGAGGATGGGGTCCCTGATGGAGGAGTTGGAGAAGGGACTGAAGGAGATGAGGGAGTTCATAGCCCCATGGGGAGGGAGCAACAGTGTCAACTTTTCAGCCCCCTGTGTTCCCAGAGACTGGACCACCAACCAAAAAATGCATATGGATTGGCCCATGATACTGGCCATATATGTGGCGTCCGAGGGCCTTGTGGGTCATCAGTGGGAGGAGAGGCCCTTGGGTCTGAGAGTGTTAGATGCCCCAGTATAGGGGAATGCCAGGGAGGGAAGATGGGAGTGGATGGTTGGGTTGGAGAATACCCTTATAGAGGCAGGGGAGGGGGGATGGAATAGGGGGTTTCCTAAGGGGATACTTGGAAAGAGGAAAACATTTGAAATGTAAATAAAATATCAAAAATAAGTATATAAAAATGCATAATTTTATAAACACATAAACTCAAAATGAAAATTCAATATCTGTTCTCATAAATACTTCTTAAAAGTCCCATAGTTCATCTAACAAATAAATGCAGAAAACCACAACATATCAAAACAGAAAATTCAATCCAGTCAGCAAATCATTTGATACAACATCTCATTCATCTAAATATCAGGGGTCATTGTGGTAGATGGACAAGAAAGACTGTAAAATCTATTATATGAAGCTGTATTCTATAACATATCTTCTAGAAATGTTACTTATTCCACTAACGAAGTTGATTTTCAAAACATTTCAAGCACTTAAATAAGACTGACAGCAAGAGACAGAGTTTTCCAAAAAGAAAAACAACCAATTGGATATTCAACAGAAAATGATCAGCCTTAAAAACATACATTTAACATTAAACAAACTAAACCAGCTGTATATTTTTTGAAGAATAAACTAGTACATATGTTAAGATACATGCTTGTAATAATAATTAAATGACAACAATCAATGTGTATGAAAAGGAGCAAAGAATATTAGATTGGAAGGTAGAAGAGTGAAACTGGAGATAAAACTGTATTGTATTCTAAACAAAAAAGAAAAAAATTAAAACCACCAATTTCTACCAAATATAGGTGAAATCAATGTCTACTGCTCACCCATCTATGTGGATTCATGCAACAAACTGTTGGTCTGAGCTCGGGGGCACCAATGGAGAAGTTTGGGGAAAGACTGAAGGAGCTGAATGAGCTGAAGGAGCTTGCAACCCTAGGAAGAACCAACCAGAAACCCCAAAGTTCCCAGGGACTAAACCACCAACCAAAGCATATACATTGGGGGAACCATGGCTCCAGCCGTATACGTAGCAGAAGATTGCCTTATTTGGTATCAGTGGGAGTGGAGTGTCTCAGTCCTATAGAGGCTCAGTTACCCAGAGTAGGGGAATGCAAGGGTACTGATACAGGAGTGGGTGGGCAGATAGGGAAACACCCTTATAGAAGCAGGGGAGAGGTAAGGAATAGGGGGTTGTGGAGGGGAAACTGGGAAGGCTGGTAACATTTGAAAGGTAAAAAAAAAAATAACAAAAAAAAATTTAAAAAGAGAGAGAGGGGAAAATCTTTTAAAGTTCACCCTATGTATCTGGTGAGTTTCTTTGGAAAAAATTACAGAGCATTTTTAATTTGAGATTTTCAGAGCGGTGTGTGCACAGAAAGAGACTGCCTAGGAAATCATAATCCAGCAAGGATGATGACTTTCTTGTAGTTTAAATGACAGAGCCAAACTAAAATACTCATTCTTGGCATGTATTTTCTAGCCTCCTAAAAGCATACACAGTAAGCATTGATTACCCTATAATAAATTATCTGAGCATGTAGATACTAGAGTGAAGATCTCCTGCTTTTTCTTGTCATTTAATGAGGGGATGAAAACAAACTTGAAGCCCAGCTACAGTATCTATTTACCATGTGGCACAATTGATTGACCTAGTGTGCTCTTGTTTGCTTTGGAATAGAGATCTAGACAGTACCTTCCTTCCTTTTCAAATGCTCTTTTCTCAAGATTCTCTGAGCATTAGACAGTGTTAAATAAATGACTCATGATTTTCACAGGACAGTGGTTTACTGAAGGCTGAAGTGCATTTTTCATTGCATTGTCACTGAAAAATCCTTATTGAAAATCTGTTGGGAATTTTTTTTTTTGAGTACCAAGGAATGGTGAAGCAGATGAAGAAAATTAAGAAATGGACACCTGAATTGATATACATGGAATATAGAAATAGCTTATGAGAATAATCACAAATGTGGGGAACTTTGATTGTTACTACATTTAACCAACTAGGTGATTCTTCACTGTAAACCATGTCTTCTTTTTTCACATGTATTTTTATACATGACCCATAAAAATAAACATCAATTCTTATATCCACAAGAATGGACATTTAATCAAATAAGAACTTGATATCTGTATAAAATCCTTATACCTTGATTGAACTTGATGACAGATAAAGATTGATTGGCACTTCTAACTATGAAACATGCAAGATTACAAAGTGACTAACATTTGAGTTTATTGGTCTCTTAGTGGTACCTATAGAGGATATATGAGTTATTACCCAATGAGTTTATATTTTTGACTAGTCCTGTATTTATATATCCAAGCTACTCATTCAAAACTATAAGAATACTGAGAAACAGAACCTTCCTGTTCATTCAATAAAGATATATAACCAATAAATTTTATAACATATTTTATTCATTTAGAATCCTTCTTCTAAGTAATCTGAGAATAATACTATTATGAAGGCAACACATTATTATCATGGCCATTCAAAATTTAAAACATTAGGGCCTTAACAACTATCTGCTTTTGTATGTGTGTACTTAAAACCATAAGAGTCAAATGGTAATTTAATCTTTCCCAGTCAATTTGTTAAGCATCACTTGTGCAATACACTACAAAATTTCCAAAAAATCTACTAAAACTCTTTTACCATTTTCAACTAAAATTTCCTGCTTAGTCATTCAGATCCACATTCATTTCTCTTGAATGAACCCCAAAATCTGATAAATCCTCAAAGTTTAGCTTTATGTTAGATACTTAGAAATAAAAAGAATACAATGATAAACAATAAGACAAATTACTGAGCTGCAGCCCTATACTAAACTATATAGTTAGCAGGACAATATGGATGACAACCTTTGTAAAATCTTTGAAAATAACACTTTCTGTTCAAAACAAATATTACTAAATTCAAATGAGATATCAACATTAAATACAATCCAAGTATAATACATCATTTTATATTCAACCTATTAGCATCAATTAATTCTTCCTCATTTTAATATTTATATAAAATCAAATGCAACTGAGGCTCCTAGATAATGTATGAGAACATATTCCTGAATTTTATAAAATTATACAAGAGCCACAGGATGATATCTAAGAAACACAATTGAAAACAACATTGTCAATGATACTAAACATTGTTTAAGACAAAACAATACAACTAAACTAACATATATACTGTAACACATGGAAAGGGGGTGGTGGCTGGAAACATTAGTATGTTAAGTTTCAAAGTTAAGAAAAACAAAAAAGAAATTTTTATTTGTTAAGCCTTTTCATTGTAGTATCTGCAAACTCTTTGCTTTGAATGTTCTTAATGAAGTATGCATGTATGTAAATATGAATATAGGACTTTGTTCCCGACAATAACAACATAAACTTGATGTTAGAATTTGAATGGAAATGTAATGTAAGACATCTGAGATATTTGATGATTACAAGATGGTAACAAGGGACAAATGCAGTGTTTGAGTTTTAGTAATCCCAGGATGTATTGCCACACTAGGTAAGGTGATGTCATAGAATGTTCCTGAAAGTCTCATTCTGCCAAGTGAGTACTGCTGGCCTGATATAAAAAATCTTTAGCGATCTGATTCACCAAAGCATATTAAAGAGCAACAAGTCTCCTGTAACTGTCAGATACTGAAGGCTGACATAATACACAATTCTTGCAGATGAAGCAGAACTCCAAGGCAGAGTACTGAATGATAGATCTTAAAACTAAAGCAATGGCCAGAAGCAATAACAAATATCTTGCACAGCAAACAGGAGCAGTTTCATTCACAGCATCTGGAGAATCATAGCAAGTTACCTGACCATGCTGGCGTTTTCTTTTCAGTTTCATCTGCACGTTTCCACAGCACTCCTCCTCCAAAAAGCAGCTTGTCGTTAATCTCCCACGATATCCTTGTACTAGCTGACAGCTAGATAACAACCAGGGGCATTATGTGAAAATTTATTATGTGAATAGATTTCTTTAGCCGTGGTTGTCTCTGACTGGCTGCGTATACGTAGGAAATTAGAGAAAAGGTTTGGAACCAATTGGGAGAGGGATCTCAAAAATGAAAAAACAGCAAAAGCCTGTTGTTGCTATGGTGATTTTTTAATCAAACCGCCTCCATCTTTTCTCCCTCAACCCTGCCTGTTGCATCAGAAATAAAAAAAATCAAGAAGAAATAAAAGGAGAAAACCACAATATTATGTAGTTATTCTACATTATTGGTTCTTATTAAAAATAGAGAATACTGTCCAGTAATGCCTTTGCCTTTGAGCCTGTATCTGTCCAATGATACTTATAATAAAGCCTTCATTGTGTTTAGGGACTTCTGCTTGTAATCACTGGCTTTCAAATGCTCTCCAGAGCTGAACCTGTATAATCCTCCAGTTCCAATATCCTGAGAAGCTATGTTTATTGGGAAATTTATCACAATAGTTCACATATTTATGTTCATTATAATTTACAAACAATGCACTTGAATTGTCTCAAGCCTTTCTTGTGTCCAGTTTCATCAAGCTATTTAGTACATAACACACTGTATGTTAAATTCTAATAATAGTAAACAAATAAGAAGTTGAGTTTATTTTAGAAAAGAAATATCCAAAATCTAGACATAAAACAATCATTTCTTTGTGTGTGCATACATGTTTATAATATATATTTTTTGCAGAGAATTGCAGGGCGGTGGACTGTGACAGACATCCTGGCTCTTGGTTGAGCACAGGCTTAACCCTGGGCGACCCAGTGAGGCTAGCACTGCAAGGGACCAGGAGGCATTTTGCCAACACTCCTGGGAGGCCCTTGGTTCCTGTCAAGTAGCTACAACTGACACATCTCCCTGTAGGGAGGTCTGTAATATAGGAGCAGAACTCCAAACCCTCCCACATGTAGATAAGATATCCCTAAACTCTCAGACCAAGCCAATGGGAAGTACCTATTATCAGACCCTGACCCATCCGGAACTGAATATTAGACCATCCAAAACTGTATATGAGAGATTCTATCCAGAAGGAATAAAGGTGTGAGAACTACTCAGTCATCTGAGAGCTTCTATCATAATAGCTGTAACATTGCTGCTTGGGAAGAGGTCTGCTCTCCTGAAATGCCACCAGAAGCTTCCTGCACTCCTTGCCATCTAGTCGGCCTCTGATATGCTCAGCCTGGGCCCAGCTCAGGGCAGGGCAGTGGGCGCAGAGTCTTGGAGCAACTGAGATGGCAACTCGGGAGACCAAGGTGGAGGTGACTTCTGTCCCTGATTACACCCTCTCTTTGACTGAATCCTTGCGCGCCAGGCCATAAATCCCTGTGGAAAGCCTCCAGCACACAGACTCACAGAGAATTACATTGTGTACATGTTTATGGTCTCTATTTGAGAAGTTACAGAATTATTATTAAGATGTCATTATTTTGTAATATTCAACTTAACATTCATATGTCATGTAATGTGCTAATTTCATAGAGTATATTATGTTTACCCATAATTTCTAAAACTAATATTTGATTGGCACTTAATTTGATCTCTTTTTAATACACACTCAGCTGATTAAGCACTGTTGATATGTGCTCAAATTCAGAGAGATCTACAGGAACATAAATACCCACTGATGCTAATCTTCCCTGAAAAATATTACTTTCCCTCTGCAACCAGTTTATTAAACACCAAACACTACTGCAAGTTTCTCCTATCACAACTATGTGTAGCTGAAGACAAGGAGTACCTAAGATTCTCTTTTACCTTCCATATCACAAGTGAACAAACCTTCTGACAAAGTACACTCCTGCACTAAATATATTTGCCAATTATTCTTAACTTTCTTTCCTTTGAGAATCAGTAGTTTGTATTAACAGGTTCCAATGTAGGCTACTTTTTTCATTTTGTATTGGACATGGTTTGTTAATGTTAATGGTGAATATTTATTATAGTTTGAAGTAATGTGTGCTCTCAAATTATAAGGATAGAATACAATTATTCCATTATAAAAGAATAACACATGTTACAAGTAAGAATCACTTTATTCCCTTCTACAATGTCTCTCATCTTACTTGGTTCTGAAGGTCCAGGTCTTTTCTAAAACAAACCTTTTAGTGGTATTTTCTTCCATTGCTCCAAGTTCTGTTTCATGTGATTATGTATTTTTTTTTATTTCTGTATTTGTTAATTTTGTTTCTTGTATTTGTGATACAGTGCTCATATCTTAATTTCCATGATGTGTCTGCTATGTAATGTATATTCAAACACACAATGTGAGAGAAATTATGATCAATAAGGTAAATCTACATTACTTCACATGTCAGGTAATGTTATGAAATGTAAAGGAAATACTCTACCTGCTAATTATCTGAAACAGTAAAATTTGTAATGGTGTTTCTATCCACAAACAATTTTATCTGTCACTTTCAGAAGAATTATTATTAATTTTACAGCACTAAGAGGCAAATTACTGCACAGGTTAAAGTGCATATTATTTACAGTTATCTGTCAAACACTGACTGATGAATCCTCAAAATACACAAGTATTGCAAGATTTAGACAATATAGTGGAATGTGGGCAGAAAGAATATAATATGTGGGCAGAAAAAAAAGGACAATGGCTGTTTGCAAATTGTCTTTTGTGTAATGTACAAAATCTGCACACATAAAATATCAAAGCAATAGGTACCTACAAGGTTAAAAAATAGCACCACAGTCCATATATTAATTTGTCTGGACCCCAAATTCTGTTTAGTATTTCAAACATCTAAATATATATGAGAGCAAGTAATGAACTTTTATAAGGGAGAGCGTACTAGTTTGTTATGTAACACAAAAGGTCATAATTTAAAGCACATATTCACACAACTAACATAATTTTTTGTTCACATCCAGTTTATGTCAAAAAAGACATTTATGTATATATGTATCTTAGTATATAAGAACAATTAGTGAAAATGGCATGAACTTTAAAGAGATGCAATAAAATATGTTGGAAGGCTTGAAGAAAGAAAATTATAGGAAAATTTATCATATTAAAATCACCTAAAATATACAAAATAATTTAAAAATATTTTTCCAGTAGCACAGACATAAAGATTGTCTGACCCTATATTTGCAAAACAAACCTATGTAGAATTTCAACAACATCCTCTCTGGGTAACAAATGAGTTTATTGTGCTAACTTTTAAAAGCAGGCAATGGGCAACTATTTTCTGTACTGTGTGTCTTGTGACCCAAAAATTGCAGCACAAAGTCATAATCCAGCACTAATTATGGCACTCCCATATGTACACTGATGTGCTCAACATTTCAGAACTTCCTTGGCTAAAATAATCAAGCCTTTTCCTCAGGTGACATGAATTTATGTTTGAGTTGCATAGAAATTATAGGGACATAGTGATGTTCAAATTCTGTCAATAATAGAGGGGTTGAAAATAAACAAAACCCAAAAAGAACATCACTATGCCAAACTACAAGGAGAAAAGTAAAAAAATTCCTAACTCAGAGATAAAGACCTACAGGCAAATATTCCCTGCTAAGGTTAGGAGAATAAGAATTATTTAGAGATTCATTCCAAGAGAGAAGATTCAATACAATTCTAGTTGGTTAGCAAGGTATATATACCTACAATTCTAGTAGGTAGATGTATATATATATATAGTGAGAGAAACAGAAATAGAGACAAACACACACATATACATATCCTCATACAAACACATAAACCCATACACAAACCACTGTGTTTGTAGATTTGATGAGTTTGACAGTATGAGATGAACTAAAAGTATATACTAGAATTTATATAAAGAAACTAGTGTGTTCAATTATTAAACAAAGGGATGCATAATAAAAGTACTTGTGTTTAACTATGTTGTTTTTATAATCCCACATAAAATTATATGAGCAGAAACAGGCAATCTTTTTGTTAAACATTGAGTGCTCTAAATGTGATTTTACATTTTAGTGTATTTAATTAGCACCCAATGGGGGAAAATGATATAAGTTATACTTTACTTTCATTTCTTTATATTGTAGAATAATAAGAGTCACAAGGCCTTTAGTCTTTGAATGGTGATTTTTTTTCATACTTTATTTACATTTCAAATGTTTCCCCCTCTCCAGATCTCCCCTTTGGAACCTCTCTATTCCCTGCCCCTTCCCCTGCCACTATTGGGGTATTCTCCCATCCACCCACCCACTCTCGTCTTCCCTCCTTGGCATTCTCCTATACTAGGGGATCTAACACCCTCAGGCCTAAGGGTCTCTGCTCCCCCTGATGGCTAAGAAGACCCTCCTCTGTGCATATGTAGCCAGCATAACCTTTGAATGTAGCATTGTTTATTACTTCATATCCTATAGTAGTATGACATTGTTACTGAAAAATAGTTTAGTATCTTCAGAGGACATCTTGAAAAGTATGTATGAAAATATGTGGGAGGAAATATTCCTATTTCTACATGAAGATTCCTTCTTAGATCAGTCAGGAAAAGACAATTGAAATATACATAAAAGGTACTGGTTTCTCTATAAAACTGATCCCATTAGTTTACTCTACACAATAAATTTGCAGTTTATTCAGTGGCAACTGCTGGATCATATGAATCTGCCGACCTTATAGTCAGTATAAATATTAATCAGTTTATTTTCCTTTGGCCCATGCTTTCAAACAGGAATAAAAATGACATACATTCTGATACCTTTATGATCTATACAGGTCTCTAAATCATGTGAGAAGCACATCAGTTGCACACATGTTCAAAGAAATAATGATGGCAGAAGTAGCAATCTTTAACAAGAAGTAAAATCAAACCATCCCGGAAATACTTGGGACCACCCATTACAACAACAATTATTTATTTCTGTATTCCTGGATATGAAAACAGACAAATACCTTTCCCTTTATTTTCTCTTTACAAGAAGGTTCTGTCTGCCTACAGGTAGTCCTTTCTCATGCTCTTATAAAAGAAAAACATCTCAGAGAATATTAGAAAATATGGACATATATTCTTGGGTACCAGAAGCTCAATTTTTTTTCTTCTTACAATAACTGTTCAGAAATAATTTCGACATATTTCCAACAAGGTTTAGGAAGAAAGGGGAACAATTCAGGTTATGGTGGCCCATTTCCTTCCCCTACAACTTAGTCTACATGTAATCTAATAGGTATCTGTCAACAGAGTAGAGCCACAATGCTCTAGTTTGTCCAAATGCCTAGTTGGTCAGAGGAAAGATTGAAATTTCTGCACTTCCACATGACACAATACACTACCTTATTCACATTCACTGCTATATTCTGTCTTTTGCCATTTAAACTGTTTGAACTTTCACATGAGTTTCTTATTTTGATGTCATTGTAGCTCCAAATAAACAAGGTTATTTTATAATGGCTTTCTTTGAAACAGTTTGTTCATTTAAACCACAGGAACAAAGAACTAAATCTCATACAATAGGTATTTTAGTTGAAGGTAATGAAGGTGCTGTTACACTTTAACTACACCTAATTCCAAATTCCATGGCTAATAGCTTTCCAATGATCAATAACCTATTCCACTTCACAGAGTCAAAGCACAGATAAATAATGACCAGTTAGCTTCCACCTTGTTGGCAGATTGTTCAAATATCCATGGGATGACATGGTAAAATCTTGAGAAAAGATTCATCTTGAGTTTTATTTTAAGAAATGAATACTTGTGTACTGCCTTCACTTGGTTCTAAATGACTACTCATTAAAATTTTCCCAGTGTTAGTGAGATGCGAAAATAATTTCATCTAGAGATTCAAATTCATAAAACTTTGAAATTGCATATCACCTAAGAGTGAATTAATAAACAAGAATAAAAACCTGACAACCAATGCTTTGGCATATGTGGGAAAATGGAACACTCAATATTGTTGTGACAGGAAAGTTGTTCAATTTAGCTAGAAATCAGTAGCCAGAAATATCAAAAATCTAAATATAAATATCATATACTGCAGTTATATCACTTCTGGTTATTTGTTCAAAGGTACTCAATAGCCTTTTTCATTGTTACTTCCTTGAGTATGTTTACTAGTAATATATTCACAATACACAAGAAATGGAAAAAACCTAACTGTGCCTCAGTTGGTGAAATTATGACAATAGAGTAAGTATACAGTGTGAACAGTAATATAAGGTAATATTTTAAAATAGACAGACAGAACTAGAAATTTTCACAGTGACTGTGGTAATCGAGACCATTAGTGACAAATGATAAATGTTTTGTCTCATTGGAAGTCCCCAGGTACAACGTTTTATATCAGCACACCCAAAAAACATACAATTGTAGGAAGAATAAAATCAGAAACAGACAACTGCCCAGGTGAAAAATAGAAAGAGTAATAGAGTGTAACACACTAAGTTTCAGTTAATCTGCTGGAGTAAATGTAGAGCAAAAGAGGACTTTATTTTGAAATGTAAAAGGAAGTACATGTAGATTAAAAAATAGGGAAAACATCTTCAGAATATCGCCAGGCAGTGGTGGTGCATGCCTTTAACCCCAGCAATTGGGAGGCAGAGGCAGGCAGATTTCTGAGTTTGAGGCCAGCCTGGTCTACAGAGTGAATTCCAGGACAGCCAGGCCTATACAGAGAAACCCTGTCTCAAAAAAAAAAGCCAAAAAAACAAAAACATAAAAAAGTAGGGAAAATATCATCAGAATATCAACTTTCTAACTAAAAATACCTATAAGAAATAAACATGATTGTTCAGAAAACCACATGGTCTTCAGAAAAATATTCCATATCTCTTTTCTAAAATCTTTCTTAATAATCCCATAGATCCTCTAACAAATAAATTCAGAAAATCACAATAAATCAAAGCACATAATGGAACACATTCAACAAGTCTTTTATTACAACAAATGAAGTATCTAAATTTCAGAGTTCATTTTGGAAGTGAGACAAGAAAGATGGTAAAAATCTATGATATGAAGATATTTGCTGAAAGATTATGTCTTCTAGAAATGCCAGTCACTATTATGTCTTCTAGAAATGTCAGTCACTATTAAACTAACATAGTTGATTTTCAAATTATTTCAAGAAGTTAAATAATGCTGACAGGAAGAGATAGACTTTTTCTAGGAAGGTATACAACCAATTTTTATCCAAAAGAAAATTATCAGCCCTAAAAATATACACACCTCACATTATGCAATCTAAAAGGGCTGTATTTATGTTTTTTAAGAATAAACTTGTAAATGTGTTCAGATATATGCATGTAGTAATAATTAAATGTCAACAAGCAATGTATGTGAAAAGGATCAAAGAATAAGATTGGAGTTTAGGAAAGAGAAAGGGGAAATAAAAACAGTGTAATCTCAAAAATCAAGAAAAAATTTAAAATCTTATTTCTACCAAATAGAGGTGAAAGCAATGTCTGCCCAACTATGTGGATAAAAGAAAAAAAACATACACAAAACATACATACATACACATATACACACAGTGTGTATGTTTGTGTGTGTGTGTGTGTGTGAGAGAGAGAGAGAGAGAGAGAGAGAGAGAGAGAGAGAGAGACATATACACACACATGCTCATATACACACACAATACCATACACAAACATCTGAAAGGAAAATAAACAACATAACAAAAATATGAAAAATGAATAAATTCCAAGGTTCACCCTATGTTCCTCTTTAGTTTATTTGGGAAAATTTACAGAGAATTTTTAATTTGTTATTTTCAGATCTGTGTGTTCTCAGAAAGAGGCTGCCCAGAAAATCATAAGACAGCATGGATGGTGACTTTCTTGTACTTTACATTACAGAGCCAAGCTCAAATACTAGTCCTTGGCCTGTATTTTCTAACCTCTCAAACGATACACTTTCCCTAAAATTAATTGTCTGAACATGTGGGTACTAGAGTGAGGAACTCTTACCTTTTCTTGACTTTTAATGGGGGGTTGAAAACAAATTTCAAGCCAAACTAGAGAAATTATTTACCAGGTGGCACAGGTGGTTGAGCACAGGTAGAGTGCTGCTTTTTGCCTTGGAATAGAGGGCTAAAGAGTACCTTCATCTATTCCTATATTTTTCCTTCCTTTTAAGGTGCTCTTGACTCATGATTCACAGAGCCTTAGGTAGTGTGAAATAAACAACTCATGATTATAGCATTACAGTGGTTTAATGAAGGCTGATGCACACTTTTCATAGAATTTTCCCTGGAAAAGCCTTATTGAAAATCTCTTGGAATTTTGTGTGTGTGTGTGTGTGTGTGTGTGTGTGTGCGCATGTGTGTGAACAAAGGAAAGGTAAAATAAAAGGTATAAATTAAGTAATGGACACCTGAATTAATAGACATGGAATATACAAATAGCTTATGAGAGTAAACAAAATATAGGAAAATTTACCTGGTACTACATTTAATGAATCAATACCAGGTGATTTTTCATTGCAGACTATGTCTAGTTTTATCACAAGTATTTGTGCATATGACCCACAAAAAGAAACATCAATTCTTATCTCCACCACAATGTACATTTATTCCAATAAGAAATCTATTTCTATGTAAAACCCTCATACATTGATGGGAGTTGATGGCAGATATACATTTACTCTCAATTATAAGTGTAAAGCATTCAAGATACGAAATTGACTGCAAGAGCTGCAGGATGATATCTAATAAACACAGTAGAAAAACATATATTGATACAAAATTTTGATTAGGACAAAGCAATACAACTAACTAAAATACATATTATGACTCATGGAAACTGGGTGGGGCTAGAAACCTTAATATGTTAAGATTCAAAGTTAAAAACAAGAAAAGAAATTTTTGTATGTTAAGCTTTTTCATTGTAGCATCATCAAATTATTTGCTGTGAATACCCTTACTGAATGAGATAAGCAGATATGTGAGTATGAGCATTGAACTGTGTTTCCAATATTAACAACATAATCCTAATGTTAGAATTTGGTTTTAAATGTAATGTAAGACATCTGAGACCTTTGATGGTAGTAAGTTGATAATAAAGGAGAATTGCAGTATTTGCATTTTAGTATTCTCAGAGTTTAGTGGCATAATAGGTAAGGTGATGTAAAAGAATGTACCAGAAAGTCTCATGTTGTCAAGAGAGAGCTGTTGTCCTGATATAAAAATCCTTTACAAATCTATTCGCCCAAATTATATTGAGGAGCAACATGTCTCTTGTGACTGTCAGATTCTGAAAGCTGACATAATACACAACCCTTGCCAATGAAGCAGACCTCCAAGGCTGAGTCCTGAATGATAGAAACTGAAAACTGAAGCAATGGCCAGAAACAATAACAAATACCTTGTACACCAAACAGGATCAGTTTCATTCACAGCATCTGAAGAATCATAGCAAGGTACCTGACAATGCTGGTGTTTTCTTTTCATTTTCATCTGCAAGTTTCCAGAGCACTCCTCCTTCTCCAAGAAACAGCTTGTCGTTAATCTACAGCAAGAGCCTGTTACAAGCTGAAAGCTACACATCAACCAGGAGTGTTAATGAAAAAAAATTTTATGTGAATACATTTCTTTAGCTGTGGCTGACTCTGACTGGCTGATAATATATCAGAAAATAGAAAAGAGGGATTGGGACCAATTGTGAGAGAGATCTCAAAAATGATAAAAAGGAGAAACCTATTGTTACAATGGAGATTTTTTCCATCAAAGCTCCTCCATCTCTCCCCCTTGCTGCCTGCCTGTTGCATCATAAAAAAAAAAAAGATGTAATTACAGAAAAATATCAAAATATTGTGCAGTTATTCTGTGATTTCTGGATCTTATTAAAAATAGACAAAACTGGCCAATAATGCCTGTGCCTTTGAACCTGTATCTGGATAATGGAATCTATAATCAAGCCTCCATTTTACATAGGGAAAGCTGCTTTTAATCACACACAATCAAATGTACCCAAGAGCTGAAACTGTGTAATCTTCCTGCACCAATATCCTGAGAAGATAGTTTTACTTGGAAATTTATCACACTGGTTGATATATTCATGGGCCTTACAACTTGTGTCCAGTTGCGTCAACCTAATTTTCACATAATACAATGTGTGTTAAATTATAATAAGGATAAATAAATATGAAGAGGAGTTTATCTTAAAAAAGAAATATCCAAAATCTAGACATACTACAATCATTTCCTTCTGTGTGCTTATCTGTGTGTTACTTTTATATTTAGGGATGCATGTTGTGTATATGACTATGGTGTCTATTTGATAACTTATAGAATTGTTATTAAAAAGACATTATTAAAATCATATTTCATAAAATGTTTTAAATATATACAATATATTAAGGTTACCACAATATCTATAACTAGTATTTGATTGGCAGTAAAATTCAACTCTTTTTAATCCATACTTAGTTGATTTAGTAATGTTGACAATGTCCTCAGTTGCAGAGAGATCTACAAGAGCATAAGTACACTTTGATGCTAATCTTCCCTGAAAAATATTACTTTGCCTCTTCAATGCATTCAACAAATGCCAATGACTTCTACATATTTCTGCCATCCCAATTCTGAAGATTATATATTCTGAGGATCATCCCAATTCTGAGGATATAACATTATAATCAAGATTCAACCTTAGAATTTGCATACTTGCCAGAAATTCTAGAAAATATGACTGTACTTATGCTGTTCGCCTGTGAGCAACTCATGTGTACCTGAACACATGGAGCACCTAAGACTCTCTAACTTCCATGACACAAGCGAACCAACCTTCTGACAATGTACATTCCTGCACTGAATATACTTTCCAATTACCCCTATCTTTCTTTCCCTTGAGAAGCAGTAGTTTATATTAACAGGTTCAAATGTATACCACAATTTTCATTTTGCATTGCTAATGGTTTGTTAATTTTAATGTGTATAAATTAATTTTAGTTTGAAGTAATAAATGCTCACAAATAATACGGATTAGATATGGTTATTTAATTATTAGTAAAGAATAACTGACGGTAAAATTAAGAATTATTTTACTCCTTTTTATATTGTCCTTAATCCTACTGTAGTTCTGATTTTTCATGTCCTTTTCAACACAACCCTCTTAGTGTGGTTTTTGTTTATTTTATTTCTTGTATTAGTGACATGTTGCTCAATTCTTAACTTTTACTATTTGTCTGCTTTGTAATGTATATTATAACACACAATATGCGTGAAATTATGACCTATAAAGTAAACCTACATTACTTCACATATCAGGTAATATTGTGAAATGTTAGGGAAAAGCTCTACCTGCTAGTTTTCTGTAGCAGTATAATTTGAAACTTTCTTAACACTCAGAGACAATTTTTCACTGATACCTTTAGCAGAATTATTAATTTTTACAGCACTAAGATCCAAATAACTGCAAAGGTTAAAGTGCAGGGAATTTACAGTAGTCTAACATTGACTGATAAATCCTCATAATATACAAGTATTATATGATTTAGACAATATAAGGGGAAGTTGGTCAGAAAGATTATAATATCCAGAAGAAATGGACAATGGCTGTTTAAAAACTGTCTTTTGTGTAACATAAACAGTCTGCACACATAAGATATCAAAACCATAGTTAACTAGAATGATTAAGAAAATGTCACCACAAACCATATATTAATGTATATCTAGAAAGCCAAGGACTCCAAATTCAGTACAGTATTTCCAACAACTAAAGAAATAAGAGATCAGGAGAAAAAATTCTATAAGGAAGAACACTCTAGTTTGTTATCTAACACAATATTGTCATCACTTAGAGTTCTCATTCACATACAAGTGACACCATATATACATCACATTACTTTATGTCTCAAAAATGAAATTATGTATATATGTGCATTTGTATTCAACATCAATAAGTAATAATGGCATGTTCTTAATAGAGATCCAATAAAAAATGTGGATGTGATAGAAGAAAGAGTATTATAGGTAAAATTATTATACTAAAATCCCAAAATTACATGAAAGAATTTTAAAAATATATTTCAACAATGGAGGTAAAAAGAATGTCTGACCTTCTACTTCACAATTGCAAAACAAACATATGTAGAATTTCACCAATATTATCTGTGGGTAACAAATGAGTTTATTGTGCTAATTTATAAAAATCAGGCAATGTGCAAGTTACTATACTGTATGTATTGTGACACAAATATTGAACCACAAAGTGTTTATCCAGTACAAATTATGGCACTGGCATAAGTAATCTGATGAGCTGAACTTTTCAGAACATCCTTGGCTAACATACTCAAGCTTTTTTGAAAAGTGCCATGAATTTAGATTTGAGTTGCATAGAAATTGTAGGGACATATTGATGATCAAGTTGTGTCATTTATTGAGGGGTTGTAATTTAACAAAACCCCAACAATAAAATCACCATGGCAAAAAAAAGGAAGAAAATTTAAAAAGTCCTCATGCTAAGTTAAAGAAGTACATGCAAATATTCCCTACTAAGGTAAGGGAAAGCAGTATTATTTTGTATTCATCCCAAGAAAGAAGATTGAATCCAATTCCAGTTGGTTAACCATATAGATAGAAAGATAGATAAGTGGATGAAGAGAGAGAGAGAGAGAGAGAGAGAGAGAGAGAGAGAAGAGAGAGACATATATACATACACATGCTCATATACACACATAAACCCATACATAAACATTTGAAAAGGAAAAAAAATAACAAAAAAAAAGAAAGAAAGAAAAGAAAAAGGATGTTTGAGGTTCACACTAGGTACCTGGTAAAATTATTTGGGATAATTTAAAGCGCATTTTTAATTTGTTATTTTCCGGTCTGTGTGTGTTCAGAAAAGATTGCCTTGGAAATCATAAGTCAGCAAGGATGATGATTTTCTTGTATTTTAACTGACAGAGCCAAGCTCAAATACTTGTCCTTGGACTGTACTTTCTTGCCTTCTTAAAATGATACATGCAATAAGTATAGATTTCCATACAAGTAATTGTCTGAACATGTGGATACTAGAGTGAGGATTTATTGACTTTGCTTATCCTTTAGTGAGGGGATGAAAACAAACTTCAATCCAATGTAGAGTGTCTATTTACCAGTTGGCACATATTATTGACCCAGAATGCTGCTGTTTGGCTAGGAATACCAGAAAAGAGAATGCCATCATCTATTCTTATGTCTCTTCCTTCCTTTTAAGTTGCTCTTGTGTCAAGATTCTTAGACACTTATGTAGTGTGAAATAAATGACTCATGATTATCACAATGCAGTGTTTTAGTGAAGATTGAAGGACATTTTTATAGCACTGTCACTGTAGAATCTTTATTGAAAATATGTAGGAAGCTTTTTTAGTACAAAGGAAAGATGAAGCAAATGATGTAAATTAAGAAATGGACACCTGAATTAATAGACATGGAATATACTATTAGCTTATGAGAAGAAAGGCAAATGTAGGGAAGTTTACCCGGTACTACATTTAACCAATCAATACCAGGTGATTTTCACTCCAGATTACATCTTGTTTTTTCACAAGTATTGGTGTATGTGACCCATAAAAGAAAATCAATTCTTATCTCAACCAGAATGGACATATACTTCATTAAGAATTTTATTTCTATGTAATACTCTCATACTTTGAAATTGATGGCACATAAACATTGACTGGCACTTACAACTGTGAAACATTCAAGACTCCAAAGTGACAATGATTTGAGCTTAGTGGTTTCTTACTGGTACCTATAGAGGATTTATGATCTATTTCCCAATGAGTGTATATTTTTGACTAATCCTATATTTATAAATCCAAGCACCTCATCCAAAACTATCAGAAACCTGGGAAACAGAACCTTCCTTTTCATTCAGTTCAGAAATGTAACCAATAAATTTGATATCAGATTTTATTCATTTAGAATTGTTCCTACAAGGAATCTGAGCAGAATACTACTATGAAGGCAGAACATTCCTATCCCAGCTATTCAAAATTTAAAACATAAGGGCCTCAAGAACTATCTGCTTTTTTATGAGTATATTTTCTCCCATAAGAGTTATAGGCTATTTTAATCTTTCTCAGTAAACTAGTTAGACATCTCTTGTGCCATACACAATAAAGCTTCCAAAAATTCTTCTAAAACTTTGTCTTTAACTATTTCAAATTAAAACTCCCTGCTAGGTTATTCAGATGCAAAATCATTTCTCTTGAATGAGACTCAAAATCTGATAAATCCTCCCCTGATTAGCTTATATTGGACACATAGGAACAAAATGAATACACATGATGAACAGAACAATTAGACAAATTACTGAACCCTATATTTAACTATAAAGGTATCAAGACAGTATGGTTGATAATCATGGAAAAGTCATGTAGTGAAAATTCTCTGTTCTAAAGAAATGTTAGTTATTTCAAATGAGATACCAAAATTAAATATATTCTATGAACAATATATATAGAAAAACAACAAAACAAACAAACAAAAACAACATATAATGATAGAATCAACCTATTAGCACAATTGATTCTTCCATATATCAATATTCATATAAAACTAAATCGAACTATGATTCCTACATTATGCACAAGAACACAAATTGAGTTTTATAAAATTGTACAAGAGTTACAGGATGATATCTAATAAACAAAATTGAAAAAAATATTCAGTGATATTAAATTTCAGTTAAGACAATGCAGTAAAACTGGCACTAACATGCATATTATGGAAACATGCAACTTATGGAAACTCGGTGGTGGCTGGAATCCTTAGTATGTTTATGATTCAAAGTTAAAAACAAAAAAAGAAAAGAAAATTTTGTACGTTAAACTTTTTCATTGTAGTATTTGTGAACTCTTTGAATTAAACATTCTTACTGAATGAAGTATGCAAGTATGTAAGTTATAACATAGAACTTTGTTCCCAACAATAACAAAGTAAACCTGATGTTATAATTTGGAATGAAATTTAATGTAAGACATCTGAGATCTTTGATGGTAGCAAAATGATAATATGGAAGAATTGCAGGACTTGGGTTTTAGTACTCTCAGTGTATAGTGGCATACTAGGTAAGGTGATGTCAAAGAATGTACCAGAATGACTCATGCTGTCAAGAGAGAACTGTTGTCCTGATACAAAAATTCTTTACAAATCTGATTGCCCAGCCCAAAGCATATTAAGGAGGAACAGGTCTCTTGTCAGTGTCTGATACTGAAGGCAGATGTATCATTGCAGATGAGTCAGAACTCAAAGTCTGAGTCCTGAATGATAGATCTTAAAACTGAAAGAATGACCATAAGCAATAACAAATACCTTGAACAGCCAACAGGAACAGTTTCATTCACAGCATCTGAAGAATCATAGCAAGTTACCTGACCATGGTGGCATTTTCTTTTCATTTTCATCGCAGGTCTCCTAAGCACTCCTCCATCTCCAAGAAGGAGATTGTTGTGAATTTCCACTAAGAGCCTGGTACCAGCTGCGAGCTAGATATCAACCAGGGGCATTACTGGAAATTTTTTTAATGTGAATAGATTTCTTTAGCTGTGTTTGCCTCTGACTGGTTGTGAATTCATAGGAAAATAGAGAAAAGATTTAAGACCAATCAGGAGGGTGGTCTCGAAAATGATACAAAAGGAAAAGCCTGTTGTTACCATGGAGATTTTTTTCCATCAAAACTCCTCTATCTCTTCTCTCTGCTATGAAACACAGAAAAAACCGTCCAGTAATGCCTGTGCCTTTGAGCCTTATCTCATTATTGGAACCTATAATAAAGCTTCCACTTGTATCTAGGGAATGCTGCTTGTAATCACATGCTGTCAAATGCACCACAGAGCTAGACTTGTGTAATCTTCCCATGACAATATCCTGGGAAGCTATGTTTATTTCAACATTTATCACACTAGTTGATATATATATATATATATATATATATATATATATATATATATATTCACTTACAACTTAAAAAATTGCTATTTATTGTACTGTGCATCTTGTGACCCCAAAATGTGAACCAGAAATCTTTATCCAGTACTAATTGCAACATTCATGAGATCAACATTTCAGAAATTCTTTGGATAACATACTCAAGCTTATTCCTAACATACCATGAATTTGGATGTGAGTTGCATAGAAATTGTAGGGATGTATTGATGATCAAATTCTGTCATTTATTGAAGGGTAGTGAATAAACAAATACCAAACAATAACATCAAAATGAAAAATCAGAAGGAGAAAATTAAATATGTCCTCTCTCTAAGATAAAGAAGTACAGGCAAATACTTCTTACTAAGGTAAGGAGAATCAGTATTATTAGGGATTCACCCTAAAAGAGACAATTCAGTCCAATTCCATTTGGTTAGCCGTATAGATAGAAAGATAGCTGGATGTGTGTGTGTGTGTGTGTGTGTGTGT
>JADRCH010007869.1:0-15305 GCA_019843965.1 Rhynchomys soricoides
CATGAAACTGAAAAGGTTTTTCTAGGCTAAGGACACCATCAATAGAATAAAATGGCAACTTACAGATTGGGAAAAGATCTTCACTAAACCTACATCTGTCAGATTACTAACATACAAAATGAATAAAGAACTCAAGACATAAGAGATCAACAAACCAAATACCCTAGTCAAACAGTGGAGTACAGAGCTAAATAGAGAATTGGGATCTCTAACAGATGAGAGGCACTAAAGAAATGTGCAGCATTTTCAGTCATCAGGAAAATGAGAATCAAAATGACTCAAAGATTTCATCTTACACTTGTCACAAATGGCTAAGATCAAGAACTCAAGTGACAGTACATACTGGCAAGGATGTGGAACAAGGGGAACATCCCCCCCATTGCTGGTGGGAGTCCAAACTTGTGCAACCACCATGGAAATCATTTTGGCAGGTTTTTTTTTCCAGAAATTTGGGAATAGTTCTACCTAGCTATATCTCCCCTGGTATATGCCCAAAAGATGCCCCACCATATCAAAAGGACACTTGCTCAACTATATCCATAGCAGCTTTATTTGTAATAGGCAGGAATTGGAAACAGCCTAGATATCTCTCAACTGACAAAAATGGATAAAGAAAATGTGGTACATTTATACAATGGAATGCTATTCAGGTATTAAAAAGAAGGACATCATTAAACATGAAGACAGATCGATGAAACTCGAAAAAATTCTGAGTGAGGTATCCCAGACCCAGAAAGACATGCATGGTATGTACTTATGAGTAAACATTAGCCCTAAAGTACAGAATAACCATTCCTCAATACACAAACTCAAGAAACTAAGTAATAAGGAGGGCCCTAAAGGCCTAAAGGAGAAATAAAATAGACATGTGAGGTGGATGGAGTGAAGGAACAGAATGGGAGAAGGGGTGAGGGGGAGAAAAGAATCAGGATCAGGTATAGGAAGGAGGGGGGCAGAAGAAAGCTGGGAGAGAGAACAAAATTCAGTGTGTGTGTTTGTGTGTGTGTGTGTGTGTGTGTGTGTGTGTGTGTGTGTGTGTGTGTAACAAGCCAGACACCTGGAATTCAGGAGTCTTCCCCAGTCTATGGGGGTGACCCTATTAGCTGAGACTCCTAGTATCTGGGGATAAGGAGACTGAAGTGGTCACTTCCAATAGCTAGGTGGGACTTCCCAACCATGCACCAAACCTCCCAACCAAAATTTGTCCTCCCTGCAGGATACACAGGGTTGAAAATAAAGCAGAGAAGTGTCAACCAATGACTAGCCCAAGTTGAGACACACTCTATGTAAGAGATCCAACCCCTGACACTATTAATGATACTCTGATATGCTTACAGACAGGAGTCTAACATAACTGTCTCCCGAAAGGCTTCATTCTGCCATAGATGGAAACTGATGCAGTCTCATAGCTAAACATTAGGTAGGGGTTGGGGAATCTTGTGGAAGAATTGGGAATAAGGATTGAGGGAACCAGAAGGGTCAAGGACACCACAAGAAGACCTACATAGTCAATTAACCTGGGCCCATGGAGGCTCACCGATACTAAACCAAATACCAAAGAGCATGCAAAGGCTGGACGTAGGACCCCTACATATTTGTAGCAGACATGTAGCTTGGGCTTCACATGGGTCCCCTAAAATTGGAATGGGAGATGTTTCCAATTCTTTTGCCTGCCTTTGGATTCCCTTTCACCAACTGGACTGCCTGTATGGGCCTCAGTGGGACAGGATGCACTTGGTTCTCCTGAGACTTTATTGTTGGGGGCGGGATGGCACTCAAGGGGGAATCTTGCCCTTCTCTGAGAAGGAAAGGGAGTAACAGGGGAGCAATCTGTAAGGGTGGGACTAGGAGCAGGGGCTGTAATCAGGATGTAAAGTGAATAAAAAGTTAATGGAAAAGAACTTCAATAGCACAGAAAAGAGCCCCATAAACTGAAAATGAGATCACATGAAAGTAAAATACTCTGTGAAGAAAAAGATGCTTGCATCACAAGCCTAGAGGATGAAAGAACATCACCTGTGAAATTTCCTGTAGGGCCTTAACATTCAGAATGTATAAAGAATTGTGATTATTAAATACCAAAAAGCAACCAATCAATAAATGGTCTAATGAACAGTTTTAAAATGAAACACACAGAAGATAATGATTATTTTGCCAATTATTCAATATTCAAGACTTCAGGTAAATTCAATTTAGAAATATATAAAGAACTCAAGAAATTAGACACCAACAAACCTAATAACCCAATCAAATAGTAAGGTATAGAGCTAAACAGAGAGTTCTCCATGGAGAATTGTTCAACATTCTTAGCCTTCAGATAAATTCAAATTAGGGCCACTTTGAGATTCCATTTTACTTAAATAACAAAGGCTGAGATCAAAACAAATGAGAAATTCTAGCAAACATGTGGCAAAGTCCTGTCAGGAACTGCTATTGGGTGTGTAAACTGGAGCAGCATGGTGGAGATCGGAATAGAGATTCTGAAAATAGACCTAACATAGGAGCAGCTCTTCCATTTCTGAGCATAGACTCAAAGAATGTGGTCTACATCCTGCCAAGGAGACACCTGCACATCCATGCTGATTGTGGTACTACTCCCAATACCTAGATCATTAAGTATTTTAATATACTAAATAAATTGTATTAGAGTTTGCTAATTAAAAAATGACCATGCTACTAAGCATTCAAATTATCATAGGTTTAGTTCATAATTAGTCACATGCACCCTTATGATTAAGAACTGAATTCCATATTCCTTATTATTCTATAGCTGAAGACAATAAAAGTATATCATTATAGATTTTATTGAATAATGACAAAGCTAAACAGGTAGAAGACAAAGGGAAGTTTTGAGTCTGACTTGAGGCAAGCTGTAATCACACAATGTAAAGACATAGATCTGCAGATAGAAGACATCCTGACAACAACAATCCCTAAGAAAATCTCAAGTTCCACAGAGAAGGCCACTTTGTCAAAAACTACAAACCCAATGGACTCAAGGGGATATCTTCCAGGAGGCAGAGGTAAAGTGGAAATTTCTGGTGTCTTTGGAGACTCATGTTATAATGTTCTGCTGGAGCAGACAGGTGACAGAATGCTTTGCTACAGCAAACACGTGAAGAACATGTGCTAGTTAGAAGGAATACGAGTATGACTGTACAGATGTGGGGGCTTGAGCTTTAATCTGCCTTGCTCTGCTTTGCTGACAACAAGCATGTATTGGTTCACCTAACATTGCATTGCTGAGCGTTCCTTGTGGTGTCTTCTTAGAGAGAAATTCACCAAAGAACCTGTAGTGAATCCTGCAGCTTCTTGCCTCATCTGTAGACTTGGTTCTCTTTGGCTAGCCTTGTAGTTTCTTCTGAATTGAACTGCCCTTACTGATCCATGTGTGGTGTCTGCCAAGTAGACTGGAATGCAGCTGCTGATTCACGTTTGGTGTTTGCTAGGGGACGGGACCAAGAACAAGGAAGATTAGAATTGCCCAAATGAACAATTTCTAAGCAGGTCCACTTCCCCCACATCCTAATAACCTTTCTTTTCCACTCCTGCCTCTGGTGGGTCCTGGGCTAGAGGGGAGGTTGAGCCCTTATTAAAATAGGTTGCACAAAATATAGCCTAACACAGGAGTACTGGGGCTCAGGGGGAAGGAACAAAACATGGACAAATTTCTCAATGATTCAGCAGGAGGATTTGAGAGGGAGCAGAGGAAGGAGTCAGGAGGAGGTTGGGGAGGAGCTGTGGCACCCTCTCTCCTGCCATGAGCCCTTTGTGATGAGGAGGTCACAGCTGTGTGATGTCCTTCTGACACATCTCATGCTATACTCCAGGAGTCTGTGGCCTGAGAGTTGCACTGTGATTCAGAAGATGGAGATTTCTCTCCTTCTGATAAATAGCATTAGTGACTCATGGATGAGTCCCAGCTCTATGTACATAGCAATGAACATGAGCATTGACATTAGATGTGGAGTGGGGCCCTTTTTCCTATTAACCTCATTTCTGAAGAAGTATCAAAAGTCGCCCCTAGAAGCAAAAGGGACATCTTGAAAGTGAGGAAAGCCTTGGTTCACACACAATACAGAGACATTCTGTTGTTCGTGACTGTTATTCTCACGTTCCCTAGAAAGACATGTAGAGTGACAAATTTTGACATTAAAAATACCATAAATATAAGAATATATTTGTGTTTTACTCTCAGGTGTTGGATATGTGGCTGTTTCAGATTGTCTACAGAGCTGACTATGATTTGCCTCATGGTCTATCAGGAGCATGATTCTGTCAGCAAAAGATAGTTTATTTTTGTGACATTTCAAATTCTGTGGACTTTTCAGAGGTTATATAAATGCTAGGGCCTTAAGATCCATGGGGGGTTGTTGGTTGTTGTTGGTGGCTATCAGATGCTAGTGTTTGTGGTTTGTTAAGTAGTTGTGTGCACATAAGAAAAAAGAAATAGAAATTGGATACTCTATTGGATATCCAGACAGTAAAGATCAAGATTGACTCAAGGAGCTCAACCCCCCTAACCAGCAGGAATTTTCTAACAGTAAGAAGCCCCCTTTCCCCTGCCTCCATTTTTCTTTCCTATCTAGAGTTAGGGGATTGAAAGGGTGCAAGGAAAAAGGAGTGGAGAAGGGGGGAAGAAAGAAGATCCTATAAAGTAGCCAGAGTCCGGCTACAGATAGACAAGGAGAAATCTCCAGAAAAAGCAGCACCTCAGTCTGTTGGAGTTGGCAGGCAGGGCAGAGGTTAGAGTGGCCTAGGTGTCTTCCTGAGTCCCTCAGACCATCTGTACAAGGTAGCAGAGAGGCCACTAAGGACGACTGTGGCTCCATGGACATACTACATTTCTGAGTTGATAGGGACACAGGACAAGGTCTGAGGAAGGTCATCTGTCCTTGCTCAAGCACTTGCCTTTGTTTGGGTTGAGTTGATGTGAAACAGGTGATGAGACCAAGAACCTCAGATCAGGACTTGAGTTCCCTCTGCTCTGAGGAAGCAGATATCACCTGATAGCTCAGAGGCAGCAGCAGAGCTGAGCCTTGTGTAGAATCCTTGCTGAGGAACACTGACTGAGGACATGTGTGGTAAGTGTGGCATAGACAGCCCTTTCTGCTGTTTTTCTGACAAGGCCAAAAGGAAATGAGTTTATGCACAGGGTGAATGAGTCAAGGATGGGTGAGAGAGAGCTCCCCAAAGAATGTGGATTTCATTTATCTATGAGCACAGAGAGCAAGCAGCTTGTCTACCAGAGAGGGGAAGGACTCCAGCTCATTTCTTTTGTTTCCAACTACCAGGTGGTGAAGAGCGGCCAGAGCAAGTCCTGGGAGAACACTGCTATTGTAAAAGGTAGGCTTCCATTTTTCTATGGAGAGAAACCCATCTGGTCTGCCCCTTAGTGAAAAATGTCATGATGAGAGCCTTGACTCTGAGCACATGAGATGCAGAATGGAATGAACAAGGAATTTTTTAGGACTCTTTAGAAGTTATCAGCAAGCATTCAATGTGGTCACAGAGGTAACGAGAGAACATCAGTCGTTAAAGCTACACTGGATTCCGGCTCTGCGCCACCCTTTTACCCATTCCAGGTCTGACAGCCACCAGCACTTAGACCCACATCAAAGTACAAAGAAAGGAGTGGGCTGTGGCTGCCTTACAAGTCCCAGTGTGGAAGGAAATGGTACAAAATGGTAAGTCAATTCAAACAGATAAATGACAGGAGTAATAGGGTCTCTGTAGAAATGAACAGATTCAAGAGTGCTTGGTGCCCAAAACAGTAATAAAAAACGAACAAACCCGTGTTGATGGGTTCCATCATAGAGAGGTAATAATGGCCATTACCACACAAAGGAGCAGATGATATGATCTGTTTCGAAGCAGTTTTACTATTTTATCACAGCTAGATGAGTAGTTATTCCGAAAAAAAGTTTGGGTTCTTGTGCTCCTGAACGAGAAGAACCCAGATGAGACACGGTGTAAGGTCAAATAGCCAGAATTTAGTGGTAAGCAAGGAAAGCAGAATGCAGATTTCATAAACAAGCAAATCTGGCAGAATGAGCTCAAGTCTCTCCTGCCACTGTAACCTTTTCCTGTTCCTCCTTCAGAGTGGGCACATGAAGAACAGCGGTTTCCTTTTCTTAATAGCCCATTTTACTATGAATTAAGTCGAAATGTTTATATATAATTGTATCGTATGTATTTTATATATGTTGTGTGTGTGTGTTTGTAATATAAATGTAATATAAATGCATGGTGTGTGTGTGTGTATCAAGAATACACACGGAGCCGCGAGCCTCCATCAACAAGTGGCTGGTGCGCGCACGGTGCAGGTTCGGATTTCAGTACAGCACTGAGGCTCCTCCCACCCCCCAAAGGTCCCAGCTCCCAGCTCAGTGCTGCCCTCCTTCCGCCCGCACTAACCCCATCCCTGGCTCATGGCCAAGCGGCTTGCGGCTGAGCTGCTCTCTTTCCTCATGCCTTGGAAGTGGCTCCTGCTCAGTGACTTGCCAAGGAGCCTACGCTCTGGGTCATGTTGTCTGGGGTGACTCGGCCCCTCAAGCCCCAGAGGGATACTGGACCGTGGCAGAGCCTGCGTCTGCGCCCTGCAAGTGGACAACAAACTGGAGCTGCAAGGCTGTAGCCTGGAGCCCAGAGAGCCACTTCCTGGAGAGCAGGAGGAACCCTAGGTCAGCAAGGCGACAGGGCATAGAGTCAGGGTAGCCTGCAGGGAGCTGGCCGGGTGCACAGCCAGAATGAAGAGTTTTGGCAGTATAATACATTCCAGTATTGGAGGGATCCTCTACCGCCTATTGATCTGATTGATCGGGCAGCTCTTGGAGATGTGACTGCAAACAGCCTGAAAGAAAGACTTGAAGACAAGAATGAAGGAGTTGAGATTGACATGGAGCCCTACCAGAAGGATCCGAAGGAATGGTATTCACTGAATCTGAGGAGACCTACAGGAAAAGTTCTTTTCCATACTTGACATGATACTATTTTCAAACCTGAAAAATGAGGAAGAGTTTTGGGATAAATACCTAATTACTATTGAATCTCCTAATGGAGAGTTGCCAAGGATGTGGTACAACTGCAGACAAAACACTTTGTGTATGCATTTTTAATGAAAAAGTTTTGTTCATGCTCTTGACTTTGAAGATGCTTCTCTTGGAAAAGGGGGTTTTTTGACAGTTTTAGAGGAAGCACTCGAGTCTTCCCCACTTGTTCTGCCAAATGCTCCTTTGCACCACAAAGCTTACTTGTGGTACATGGAATGAACACATTTGTACAGCTGATGCTATTAAATACTTTTGTAAGACTCTGGCGAGCCTTAACTTACCAGAGGATCCTTCCAACCTCCCCCCCACCCCCCCAGTGAACACATGGAGTCGGGGATCGATGCAAAATGCAAGAGGAATTTATTGATCCAGCATGCTGGGGTCGTCCTGCCCACCAAGGCAGGAGAGAACAGCCACACGCAGCCCATTCAGGGACCTTTTATACGGGTTTTTACAGCAGAAGCCATTAGGCACAATGTGATTGGCAGAACAGTGTGACTTTTATACTGATTGGTCTTTAGGGAATGAGGTAGCAGGGGCTTAATCAGCCCATTCCTCTCAGCCTATGTGCTCTCTAACCGGTTTCTTCCAGGAGGGGAGGGGTGCCCATGTACTTGGGGGGGCCCTGGTGGAATATCCCAAAGTTCCTGAGCTGACTTCTCACTTTCTAGTGCATCTTATTGGCTCCCCTTGCTTGAACAAATAGGAGACTTGAGTATCTATGCAAAATTAAAATGTGAGATTGTTTCTGAAAGCTAACCTTGCTTTAAAAGAGTGTAAATTTAAACTAGTGAGAACTTCCATTTGGGTAGCTTACTTTACCATTCACTATTTGTTGTTTATTACAACAGTATAGGCAATGAATATAGCCAAACAATGGATAAAGAACAGTAGGAAGCAGATGCCTGCCCCTCCTCCCTTCTCTGAGATGAAAGAAATGATCTGGTCAGTTTATTGAGTTTTAAGAACATTTTTTACATTGTTGATTACTTTAGACCTGTAGTTCTGAACAGATAGCAATTTAACCATCTCTGCTCAAGCCCTAGTCCTAGAGAGATCTCATTCAGTTATTTGAAGGTGGCTTTACACATAGGGTATTTTTATTTTTTTTTTTTTGTATTCCACATAAGTTTTTGTTTTATTTTGGTTTTTATATTCCTGATTCTGTATTCCTGTATTGTGCAGATGGGGCCAGACCCACTAGACTAGCAGTTCTTCCTGTTTAAAGGAAATCACTAGTGCGAGCTGCAGTAATATACCTCCTCATTAGTTTTGTCTGTATCTTGTTAGGTTATTTGATTTGTCATTACTAAGTTATTGTGTTACAATTTTATTTTTTTAATAAAGTACACTGTTTATGTTTGAAAAAAAAATGAATATACACAGGGTCTAAATACACCCATAGTTGAAAACTTTATTAGAGGAAAATAGCAAGAAATTCCTGACGGGGACTAAGGCTGCCCCAGCCAATCAACCAATGCCACCTATTTATTCTCTGGGTTCTGTTTCACAGTCTGCCACCACCATAGCATCCTCTTGGGACATGGGCTGCCCTACCTGGAGTCTAACACTGCACAGCCATTCTATCTTGACCATCCGTGGACTGATAACCTTAACTTACATCCTGTTTGCAGGCCCAACTATTACCACTTAGGTCCTGCTTTGGGGCCTTGTTTGTTGCTCCTTATGGTAACTAGCCTCCTATCTAAACAAGAACAGTGTGTCTTACATAACAAAACCTAGAACGCACAGGCATGCTGAGATCCTCTAAACATGATGTCTCCACTACAAGCATGGAGGCTTCCCTCAGGGAAAAAAAGGAGGTAACCTGAAAATACTCCTACATCGTGACACTTCAGCAGCGTAGCTGACTCATCACAGAAGGCAGAGCCTTGTGGTAGGGAGCTGTGCACCGCCACCAGACACCAGGCCCTCTCAGGATTCGGCGCCAAGCTGATAGCCCCACAAAATCTGCTTAAAGTGGTGGTTCTCAGCCTGTGGGTCGCAACATCTTTGTGGGATGTATATCAGATAGCCTGCATATCGGATATTTACATTATGATTCATAACAGTAGAAAAAATACAATTAAGAAGCAGCAATGAAGTAATATCATAGTTGCGTTTCACCACAAAATGAAGAACTGTACTGAAGGGTTGCAGGGTTAGGAAGGTTGAGAACCACTGGCTGAGAGGACAGAGATCAGGCAGGAAGGCCAGAAGGAAAACCATGTATTCTATAAGAGTATTATTCTACATACTTTTCATAAGTAACTCCCGCTTACACCAAGTGAATTGGACATGTCTTCCTAGCAGTATATGACATGAAGTCTACATGAAAGCGGCTTTGAACCTCAAGCAGTTCCATGTGTGCCTTGTGCCCAAAGGTTGGTAACAAGTCTGAGTGTCCAAGTGTGGTCTTAGCCACGCTGTGAATCCGGCACCTTCTGGGGACAGCACCTTCAAAGCAGCCTTCCCACTAATGGTAGCATCAACATTGCACAGAAAGTTGAGCACTGCTGCTGGCATCTCTGTATGTCAGTTAAATGTTTAAGGTACATGCAGCATAAATTTAAATTGAGCACACCCAAGGGTGTAGTAAACTCTTCCTTAAGCATGCTTATGAGTGCAGTGAACTCCTATACTGAGCACACTGAGGACACTAAGGTCTTCCTGCATGGAGCATGTTCAGGAATAGACCCTCACTTCTAGTTGTATCTAAGCCTCCTGGAGTGAAGTCTGCGTGCTTTACTTGTTGGAGCAGGACCTGGCCTTCCAAATATGATGTCAGTGTTTTCCTCACCTACTTCAGGGAATAAACCTTTCTCCTCTCTTTTGTCTAATCTCTACTTAGTTTGTCTTTGAGTGGCTGCTCCAAGAGCCCTTGCTGTTTGGCTTGTGTTCTTGACTATCAGTGTAACCCACACAGCAGGCTCTCTACATGCTGCTTTCTACTTTGCTCTGCATCACTGACATCATCACATGCAGGGACGAGACTGCTGTGCTTACTACAGGGAAGTGAAAGGCCTTCAGGAAAAATAGTCAGAGACGGCCGTCCTATGTTTCTCATATTCACATTAGCAGTGTCCTGGGAAGGGAGCTGGATTATGGCCCTTCCTCAAGTCATCCTGTCCAGAGGACAGACACAAACCAATGTTCACCTCTCAAAGTTCAGTTGAAACACTTTCTTAGCCTGTTCTAGAACTATGTTCTCTGAACTACCATATGCTGGTGAAGAGTAGACATGATTTTTCAGCCTAATAAATGTGCAAATGGGGACAAAGGGACTGTTTTCCTGTAGGTGGCTCACCTGGTGCTGGTGGTCAAGGTCCCAGAACATGCTGCAAATACCAATTGGGAGCGGGGATAAGGCTGCCATGTTTGACCAGCTTGAACTGGTCAAACATAGCTGGTGCTGCTGGAAGCTGAAGGAGCAGGAGCTCATGGCTAAGATCCAGAAACTAGAGGAAGGGTGCAGGCACTTATACCCAGAGTTTCACTGGTGTCTGCTGGCTCTATAGGCATACATCCCCATGAATCTGGCCTGGCTTCTTCCTGAACATCTCAGTCCTTGCCAAGATGGTCCCTGCTCCCCATGGTTCAACCACCACAAAGATGGGCCTTTTCTTCTTCATCACTTGAAAGGCACAGGAAAGAGACTCTGTTAGTAACTTTAAAACACTGCATTTACTTAGTACTGAGTCCTGAGCAGTATCAACAACCCTTGTGGTAAATGCATTCTGGAACAGAAAAGGCCCATTACCCATATGGGCCAGGTCAAAGAGAGGTGGCAAAACTCTCCTCCAGTATCTAAACCTGCATGAGACATTGATAAGGATTAATCATTTTGTGCACAGGCCAGCAACTGTGGACTCCTCCCCCTGGTCACAGAACTGTTTGCCTGTACAGGAATATGTGGACATCCTGCCCCTTGCTACTGCCCAACAGTCATGTCTGGAAAACATCCCTTTCCTACCCCTCCAACATCATCCATTAGATATGAGGACCAGCAGGGCAAACCCTGCCAACACACACACACACACACACACACACACACACACACAGAGAGAGAGAGAGAGAGAGAGAGAGAGAGAGAGAGAGAGAGAGAGAGAGATATGATATCCCGCTGGATGACACCCAACTGCTGCTGGCCCTCTGGGGCTTTGAGTGAAGGAGTGAATGGTTGTCAGAGGATGCATACCAAGTCCTGAAGCATAGCAGTATGTTACATGGCAGAGGATGGAGGTCTGCAGTGAGATGCCTAGTGGGGTCTGATAACTGGTAGTGGGTCTGATACCTTAGTATACATGCAACAACCTGGGCAGCTGGGGAAAGGCCTGGTACCAAGGAGTTTATAGGGGGAAACAGCAAGACAGTGTCCAGCAGAGCTTGAGAACAATGTGTGCCGACAGAAATGACTGGGAAAGGGGAACATGCATCCCCAGGGCATGTCCCTCCACACTGTGTGTATGGGGTAGGGCCAGTAGGACCTGATTCTATACACAGCACAGTGGTGGCAGGAGAAGGGGTGTCCTGTGTGTCCTGATTCCTCATAGTGTCCTGAGGTTAGTAGTCAGGTGCCTAACAGGACTAATCTTAGCAGTGAACCTAGGGTGTGAGTTAGGAAGAGCAGGGCCTGTTTCCTAGCAGTGTATGGGAGGTGAGGAGTCTCAGAGGGTGTGTTACCTAGCATTGTATGTGGGGTGAGACACAGTGTGTTTCCTGAGCATAGTCTGAACCATAGCAGCATCTCTATGAGTGATGAGGACAGTGAGGGACTGTGTCCAGTAGGCTCTGATACATACCCTTACCCAATATTATGGCTAGGGTTCCAGTAGCATCTGTTTTATAAAAGTGTATCTAGGGCTGTAGAGTGGGGAACAACAGAGCACGGAATCTACCAGCATATGTGGGGTAGGGCCCAGCAGGACACGAGTCCTGGAAGGTTGCATGTGCCCAGGGGCATGCAGCAACATTGATAGCTTCCGGCGTATATGGCTTATCTACGAGGGAGGCATCAGCAAGGCCTCGTTGGGGACACAAAGCCCCATACCATTGTGGACACTCTCCACCATCCATATCACATACACTGAGGTTTGAAGCCCTCTAGGACAACCTGCCACAACCACAGTCAACTGCTAGGTACTAGGTCCTGCTGGTCCTCCATTCTCACTGCCCTAAACACACTGCTGTTATCACTCCCTGCTGGATGCTCACACATACACAGTGCTATTTTCAGGCAAGGATGGCCACCTAAGGCCACCTTCCCACTTAACATTTAGGTGTCTAGGCCTTCCTAAATACCTCGTCCCTGAGCATGCCACTCCACACACAGTGCTAGGTATCTGACATTACTGGAAATCCCATATACACTGCCACACAGCTTGGCCTACTGGCACTGCACACACACAGACTGGTGAGGGGATGTCCAGGAAAACTGATGTCCTAAAAGTTTATCCAGCAGGAACTAAGACATAGTAGTAGGTGGTCTGTAAGAGGGGTAAAGGAGTGTCCAGCAAGGCCTGATAACTAAAGTTGTAGTAGGTAGTAATGATGGTTGATAGCTAAGAGGGACCTGACATCTAGTTGCATATGTGGGCTTTATTAGTGTGAGGCTGTCAGGCAGGGCCCAGTACATATCAGTGTGTTACCAGTACAGTGGCAGAGTGTGAGTGTGTGTGTGGCAGTGTGGCCTGATGATTGTCAATTAATGAGATGCTTTGTCAGGGATTGTTTAATGCCCAATACCCATAAGTACATGTGATATATATGTTGGGGACTTGTTCAGCATGGCCTAGCAATTAATGCTAGGTGGGATGTTTGGTGGGAAATCATGCATGTTCTAATACTTAGGAATGTATTTGAGGCAGTGGAGAGGTTGTTTAGCAAGGCCTGTCACCTAGGAGTGCAAGAGGTATCTAACAGTTCATTACAACTGGTAGTATAGCTCAAGTGAGGAGGTGTCCAGCAAGATCTGAATCTGGCAGGATATGGGAGTCATTGACAGGAGGGGGAATGTCCAGCAGGACCTGATACCTATCACCTATCTCAGGTGACACTGAGGTCAGAGGGATATGTAGCAGGGTCTGGTACCTGGTATTGTATATATGACTGCAGTAGAGGTGCTGTCTAGCCAGGACTGACATCTACAAATCTATATGGTGAGTGTCCTTTATGTCCTTAAGGCACAAAGAATATAGGGTGTTAACAGGGTATGGGGTTCATATACAGCACATATATAAGTTTCTAGGTTATCAGATCCTATTGCTCACCCCATCTCACTGTACCTGCAAATATAGTGTGATGATCATATCCAGCTGGATAGCCCATTGCTGCCACAAATAATATGGTGGAAATCCAGACTCACCACACCGAACACTATACCACCCCCACCCTTCAGCTTCTGCCTGGAGTTGGCCAAAGTCATACAGTTTGATGTCCCTGCATGCAATGCTATTCTCATTGCTTACCAAACTGAACATACTATCTGAATGAAGATGTGCTGGCAGCTGACTTTCTTTTCTTTCTTTCTTTTTTCTTTTTTACTTTTTTTGATACTTTATTTACATTTCCAGTGTTTTCCCATTTCCAGGTCTCCCCTTTGGAAACCCCCTAACCCCCTCACCCTGCCTCTATGAGGGTATTCCCTACTCACCCACCCTGTCCTGTCTTCCATCCCTGGCATTCCCCTATTCTGGGGCATCTAACACTCTCAGACCCAAGGATCTCTCTTGCCACTGATGGCCCACAAGGCCTTCCTCTGCCACATATGTGGCCAGCACCATGGGTCCCTCCATACGCATTCTTTGGTTGGTGGTCCAGTGTCTGGGCGCACTGGGGGGCCTGACCAGTTGACACTGTTGCTCCCTCCCCATGGGGCTGAAAACTCTCTCAGCTCCTTCAGTCCCTTCTCCAACTCCTCCATCTGGGACCCCATGCTCAGTCCAACAGTTGCTATGAATTGAATCATGGATGTTCTGAACTTTTGGGCTAATATCTGCTAATCAGTGAGTACATGCCATGTTCATTCTTTTGTGAATGAGTTGCCTCATTCAGGATGATATTTTCAAGTTCCATTCATTTTCCTGCGAATTTCATGAAGTTATTGTTTTTAATAGCTGAGTAGTATTCCATTGTGTAAATCTACCACATTTTATGTATCCATTCCTCTGTTGAGGGACGTCTAGGTTGTTTCCACCTTCTGGCTATTATAAATATGGATGCCATGAACATAGTGGAGCATGTGTCCTTATTACATGTTGGAGCATCTTCTGGGTATATGTCCAGGAGTGGAATAGCTGGGTCCTCAGGTAGTATTATGTCCAATTTTCTGAGGGTATACCAAACTGATTTCCAGAGTGGTTGTACCAACTTGCAATCCCACCAGCAATGGAGGAATGTTCTTCTCTCTCCACATCCTCCTCAGCATCTGCTGTCACCTGAGTTGTAGATCTTGGCCATTCTGACTGGTGTGAGGTGGAATCTCAGCGTTGTTTTGATTTGCATTTCCCTGATGACTAAGGATGTTGAACATTTCTTTAGGTGCTTCTCAGCTCTTTGAGTTTCCTCAGTTGAGAATTCTCTGTTTAGCTCTGTTCCCCATTTTTTGATAGGGTTATTTGGTTCTCTAGAGTCTAACTTCTTGAGTTCTTGGTATATATTGAATATTAGTCCTCTATGAGACGTAGGATTGCTAAAGATCTTTTCCCAATCTCTTGGTTGCCATTTTGTCCTACTGACAGTGTCCTTTGCCTTACAGGAGTCCTTTTATTGTTGAGAATAGTTCTTGCTATCCTGGGTTTTTTGCTATTCCAAATGAATTTGAGAATTGCTCTTTCTAAGTCTATGCAGAACTGAGTTGGAATTTTGATGGGGATTGCACTGAAACTGTAGATTATTTTCGGCAAGATGGCCATTTTTACTATATTAATCCTGCCAGTCCATGAGCATTGGAGATCTTTCCATCTTCTAAGGTCTTCTTCGATTTCTTTCTTCAGAGACTTAATGTTCTTGTCATAGAGATCTTTCACTTGTTTGATTAGAGTCACACCAAGATACTTTATATTGTTTGTGACAATTGTGAAGGGTGTCATTTCCCTACTTTCTTTCTGGGAAGCTGGCTTTCTTGATGTGGCTCACCAGTTCTCTCTCAGCAGCACATTACAGCACCATAAAGATGTGCTTTGTGGGTTTGATGATGCAGAACAAATTCATGATGTTTGGATGGTTCAGAAGCTTAATGATGTCAGTTTCAGT
>JADRCH010007871.1:0-13530 GCA_019843965.1 Rhynchomys soricoides
CTAGAGATAAGGCCAACTGGCCAGCAGATATTCTTGGTCAACCTGGGTATAGGGTTAGGCGTGGCAGGAGCCGCTACAGGATCGTCAGCATTAATATCACATCATCAGACTTATCAGGGACTAAGACAGGCTATAGACCTAGACATTGCCAAAGTGGAACATTCTATTTCAAAACTCCAAGAATCTCTGATGTCCTTATCCGAGGTAGTCCTCCAGAGTAGAAGGGGACTCGACCTCTTGTTCCTCCAGCAGGGTGGCTTGTGTGCAGCCCTAAAAGAAGGATGTTGTTTTTCTGTAGACCACTCAGGAGTAGTAAAAGACTCAATGGCCAAGGTGAGGGAGGGACTGGCAAAGAGAAAAAGAGAAAGAGAACAGAGTCAGGGATGGTTTGAATCCTGGTTCACTTCTTCCCCCTGGCTCACCACTTTAATTTCCACCCTCCTAGGACCCCTAATAATCTTAGTATTACTTTTACCTTTGGACCTTGCATCCTAAATCCCTTACTGGCTTTCATGAGGGAGCGCATAAGCACGGTGCAGATTATGATGCTACCGCAGCAGTACCTAGGGTTAGATCAAAATGAGTTGTAATTTCATGATTGAAATTTTTCCAAGAAAAAAGGGGGGGTGAAAGAAATGCTTTTCCTCCCCTCCTCCCCTCACTGGACATAGGGCCACCTAGCTAGCAGATATTTCGTGTGGGAGGTGAGGAAGGGGCATTCTTCCCCTCCTCCCCTCCCTAGAGATAAGGTCAACTGGCCATTGGAAAAAAAAAAATGGCCCTGGGGTAAAGAATAACCACAGTGACTACTCATAAAGAATCCCCTGCCAGGCAGTGGTAGCTCATACCTTTAATCCCATTACTTGGGAGGCAGAGGCAGGTGGATTTCTGAGTTCGAAGCCAGTCTGGTCTACAGAGTGAGTTCCAGGCCAGCCAGGGCTACACAGAGAAACTCTGTCTTGGGGGGGGGGGGAAGAAGGGGGAAGAATGCCTAAATTGTGTGAAAGGTCAACAACCACTCAGGCTGTGACCAGAATCTGCCTCAAGAATGTATAAAAAGTGTGAGCTTTGAGAATTGGGGGTCGCCCCGTCTCATTTGCAGGACAACCCCAATGCATTGGAAATAATAAACCTCTTGCTGATTGCACCGATCTCGATCTACGTGTCTTTTTGAGGGGGAACTACCGGTAGTTGCGACCCTCAGCTCCAACAACAGACTAGTACTGCAGTTTGGCTCCTGAGTCCTTTCACAGTCCTGGATGTCCAGTATTATGGTGTACATTCAATAAATTAGTCTTGCTTAACTTAGATTGATGCATGCATGGTTTCTGTGGCAACTCCCAGACCCCAGGAACCACAGCCACAGCTGTCCCTGGGACCCTACCACACATAGCTACAATGTTGCTTTTTTCTATTTAGGAGTCATGACAGGATTCAGAGACCAGTCCAATTAGGTTCTCTGTAGTTGCCAAGACCTTCTAGCACTATCTCAGAGATACTAAGCTGGCCTTCTCAATGTAGGTCATCCTTGTCTTCTGCCGCCCTCCTCCTCCCCCTCTCGTCCTCCCCCTCCCCCTCCTGCTTTTCTCTGTTTTGCTCTGGCTGCTGTGGAACTTGCTCTGTAGACCATGCTGGTTTTGAATTCCTGGAGATCTGCCAGCCTCTGCCTCCCAAGTGCTGGGATAAAGGTGTGCACCAGCTCTTAAGAAGAGTAGCCATACAGCGGTGGCCTGTGCCTTTTAAAAAGACCATTTGGGCCATTTTTTTTTTTAAAAGGTGGGCATAGAACTCGGAGTTAGGACTGAGAGTAAAGGATGTAGAATTTTGTAATCAGAGGAGGTTCTGAAGAGGGACGGCACCAAATAACCCTTAATGTGGTAACAATAATCAAGTAGAAGAGGGACAAGAGTAGCGTCTCTCCTCATCCCTGGTGGTGTGGGAGGGGGGCATTGTAGACAGTAAGCCCATAAACAGAATAAAGGTGATAAAATAAATACAGTGTTTGCAGACCATCATGGGGTGGGGGGCCAGGTAGAGAAAAACTGGATTTGGTTAGAAGCCTACTGGATAAAAGTTCCCTGGAGCCATACCTCTTCTATGGCATCTGTGAGGGATACCACTTCAGGGCAGATCCCAGCATCAACCAGATCCTGGTTATCCTTCAGGAGGGATGGAGGGGAGTTAGTCCCCTTGGCTGTTCTGGGGTCAGTTCCATCTGGCTGTTCTGGCCTGGAAGGGAGTGTACTGAGTTTTACATACAGTTTTCCAGTTGGGACTGCGCTATATGAGGGGGGAGGTTTCCAAAGATGAGGTAGGCATATCCAGGTGGGAAGTTTTCTAATTTAGAAGATGTGGGGCTCAGGAGAATGAGTTTGTGGAGCCCAGGTGTGTAGGTTTTTTGATGGGAGAGATCAACCTGAGAACAGATGGTTGCAGATGCCCTGGCTAGGCGAGCTAAACTCCGGACTCCTCATTGTATCAATCCCACGAGTGGATGGTGGGAAGTGGTGTCAAGGAGTGGGCACAGGGAGTCCTGATGGAAGGACGATCTGCCTTCTAGTGTCCCCATGGTTTGCATGTGGGGCACTCTCATCTCAGGGGCTGAGGATTGGATCCCTCATATTAGACACAGAATTGAAGAAGTCTACATAGCCAGGTCTCATTTCAAAAATATGAAAGATTGGGGCTGGAGAGATGTCTCTGCAGTTAAGAGCTCTGGCTTCTCTTCCAGAGGACTCAAATGGCTGCTCCAATTGTTAGCATTCTGTCTAAACTCCACCCCACAGTTACCTGGCAGTAGCCAGGTGGCCCTGGCCCACTATAAAAGGGGTTACTTGCCTCTCCTCTCTCTCTTATCTCTTGCTCTTGCCTCTCCCTTGCATCTCCTACCCCTTACCTCTCCCCATTCCCTTCCCCAGCCCCCACGTGCTCATGGCCGGCCTCTCCACTTCTCTACTCTGTACTCTTTTACTTCTCTCTCCCTCTCTCCTTTCTCCTCTCACCGAAACCTTGACACACACACACCCTTCCAATAAACTCCCCATGTGGAACTGTTTGGCCTGGTGTGGTTTCTGGAGCCTGAGATCCCCGTTGACCATCCCTGCCGATCATAGGGCAGGTCATACCACCATCATTTTAATACAAGACCAATTGTCTGGAATACCCACTTCAGGGGATCTGACACCCTTATTCAGACATAGATGCAGGCAAAACATCAATGCACATAAAATAAAAATAAATACATTTAAAATTTTTTGAAAGATCTTCCCCAATCTCCCAGTGTCATGGAAATATTCTCCAAGGAGAATTAGCTAGATGAGCCATAAGGCACAGAATTTAAAATACCAATCATAAACTTCATCAAAAATTCAAGGAGTTTAAAGACAACACAAAGAAACAGGTCAAAGACCTTAAGAAGAACTGATGCTGAGTGAATCCCAAAAAACCACAAGTGTTGTGCTGATGGGAATGGCAATGACAATCTAGGATTTGAAGATGGAATTCAATAACGAGAAACGCTGGATGTGACTCAAGTAGAAATGAACATGGAATTGAACAACCTACTAACCCAAATAAAAACTCAATGGAAAGCCTCACAATTGTAATGAGTCAAGCAGAAGAGAGAATATCAAAGAGTAAGTAGAAGGCCTAGACAAAATAAGTAAAGAATATGAAAAAATTAGCATACAGGAAAGGAACATACAAGAAGTGTAGACCCCATGAAAAGACCAAACCTTCCAATACAAGAAGAGATGAAGGAGAAGAATCCTAGGTCAATGGCATATTCCAGATTTCCAACAAGATCATAGATGAAAACTTCCCCAAACTAAGGAAGGACACACACACACAGTTACAGGAAGCATGCAGAACACCAAAGAGATAATAATCATGGTATATCATACTTGATATACTAAACACACAGAACAGAGAAAGAGTAGGGTAAGCTGCCATAGAAAACAAACAACCAAGTAAATAAAACTATAGCCGGCCAGCAGCTAGGGAGAACTGGTCGACCTGAAGGGAGTCTGGAAACAAAAGAGGACCGGACGGGAGAAAAGAATGAAGCCAAGACAAAGTTTCTGATCAAGGCTCAGTGTTTAATATTCAGCACTGCGGTTATGTAGGGAGAGCCCACAGACCCCACCCTTTGTTTCAGCTGGGTTATGATGCAAAGCAAGCTCAGTGGGCAGTCTACTCCTGTGGGAAATTGCAGGTGCCACGAGGGCCAAGGGAAAGACTCCACCTGGGTCCCACTGTGGCAAACACTCAAGGTCTATTTAGCCTCCTCAAGGCTGGGGGAAGGGCACACCAAACCACACAGGTCTCTTGTAAAGGAAAGCCCATCAGAATAATGGCTGATTCCTCACTGGAAACTTTGAAAGCCAGAAGAGCCTGGGACAATGCATTCAAAGTTGAAAAAGACCACACCCCCAACCTAGCCTAATGTACTCAGCAAAACTATATGCCACATTTAGAGTAGAAAGAAAAACTTTCTATGATTTAGAAAAAGAAACAAAGAAAGAAAGAAAGAAAGTCTTACAAATTTATATTCATAGTTCCAGCACTTGGGAGGAAAAGACTGGCAGATTTTTGAGTTTGAAGCCAGCTACAGGGCAAGTTTCAGGATGGTCAGAGAAACCCTGTCTCTAATAAAACAAAACAAAAATTTATATTGAGCAGACCAAACATACGGAAAACACAGGAAGCAATACTTGGCTGAGGAGAAGAATGCACGTTCTGTATGTTGAGGCCCTGTCCTCTAGCATAGCTGTAGCTACTGTGTGCCATGCCTGCCATTGTCACAGAAAAACAGCTAGACTCAGAGCAGGCTCATACTGTTATGTTTGTGTGGTCTGGGGTTCGTTCATCTAAAGAAATCCCACAACCATAAACTCCACTTAGGACCAATCAGAATAGAGGTCAGTTAGAACTGTTGTGTCCAACTAGCCAAAATAGCGAGGGCTGAGCACCCTGACACACTATGTATGAGCTCATTGTGGGTTTTTCCTTTATAAGCTGGCCCTGAGAAATGTTCTGGATCATGGCTGTCAGCTCCTGAGTTGGAGCTGTGGCTCTGATCAATCAGTCTTTTTGTTTGTTTGTTTATAAATACATCAGGACACTGTAGCTGTCTTTAGACACACCAGGAGAGGGCATCAGATCCCATTACAGATGTTGTGAGCCACCATGTGGTTGCTGGGGATTGAACTCAGGACCTCTGGAAGAGCAGTCAGTGCTCTTAATCGCTGAGCCATCTCTCCAGCCCTATCAATCAGTCTTGTGCATTCAATAAACCAGTTCTGCTTACCTGAGATCAGTTTCTGTGTGGTTTGAATGGCGGGGGACTCCTGAACCCCAACATTTAGCGCACTGGACAGGTGTGCTCCCTACCCTCGACCATCCCGCAGTTACCGAAGGCCACCAAGCCGGCTCCTGCACGAGGAGGTAAGTTTTTTGTTTTTTGGGTTTTTTTGGTTTTCCTTGGTTTGATCTTGTTTCTGATACCTTTTGGTGACCCAGGTGAGAGCAGCTGGACACTACAGTGCTCTCGAGTCAGAAGAATGGAGACGCCCTGCTTCTCTCGTCTAGGAGGAATGGAGGGCAAGGCATCCCTTCAGACTAGGATGTGGTCCGGATTCGCGTCCAAAAGTGCTGTCTACTTTAAAACCTGATTTTGTTCGCTTTCCACTTTTTTTCTTTCTTTTTTCTTTTTTTTTTGAGGGAGGAACCTTTCTCCTCTCTTAAACCTCTAACTGCTTCACTATGAATTATTTGGGTCCCTTTGGTGGCACATCTGGATCCTTCCCTGTCCTCTCCAACTCGATTGGTAGTCCTTGGAGGGCTAGTCTGTCTTTGCCAGTTTATATTTGTAGTTTCGTTTAATTTCCTGATTGTTGCTTTGTGTTTCCTATTCAGAGGGGAAATGGGTAAAACGTCATCTGCTGACCAATCACCCCTTGAGTTAGTTTTAACTCATTTCAAGGATTTTTAGGAGAAAGGGCCTGGATTGGATCAACAAAAACCGACAAACGGGTTCTGCCCTTGGAGCCCTGCACCTGCAGCTAGGAGTCAGGCTAGCACTGCTGGAGAAGCCCAGCCTCCTGCCTGGATCAAGCCACAGCAAGCTGGAAGCTGCTTGAGATGTCCCAGCTACTCTTAAAAGGGCACTGGCAGCTTCTCAGCCTCTCTAGTAAGGAAGCCAATGGCTAGCTTGGCTACAAAGCCTTTGTGTTCATGAGAAGTGGACTCAGCAGGAAGCAAGGTGCTCCTCCCTTGAAATTTCAGCTAGAAGAGGTAAGGAAAATTTTGTCTGTCTATTTCAAATATATAAATGTCTGTGGCCCATCATCTTTATTCTGACTGGTCCTAAATGTATATGTTTACTGTGTTCTACATGTCTTGGTTATACATTATTGGCTTATAAGTTACTGGGTATAGCTAAAATGTTGTAACTTCTGTAACAGAAAGTTGGCCTAAAACAAGCAACTCAGGGTTGGAGCCATTCTGGGCAACAACACACGGCATCAGCCGACCAAGGACACAGATCTCTAATGATACTTTTAAGTTGGAATAATATTTTTATTTAGTCCTAAAACCCAGACTTATAAAAGATAGGATTTAAAACAATGTTTCTTTAATGAGGTATTTAAAACTCTACCTTCATGTGCATTTATACACAAGAACTTTTCTTGCTAGCAACCAAACTTAAGAATATCAAAACTTAATATTGACTTTATATGTTTACTACACTGTTTTACACTGTTAGAAAGCAGGTTTGTAGTCTAAAAATTATGGGTATGTATTTTGTCTTCATTCTTATAGAAGTACTTTATTTTGATATTACAAAAATGTAAGTGAGAGATTTAAAAAAGTTTTAGAGGTCTACAATAACAAAAGATTAAGAATCACTGGTTTGGGGTTGGAGAAAGGGCTCAGAGGTTAAGAGAGCCAACTTCTCTTCCAGAGGTGGTGAGTTCAAATCCCCACAACCACATGGTGGCTCATACCCATCTGTCATGAGATCTGAGGCCTTCTTCTGGTGTGTCTGAGGACAGCTACAGTGTAGCTGTATAGAAAAATAAATAAATAAATTCTTGGGCTGGAGCAAGAAGGTGGGAGGTGGGGTGAGAGGGAGGGAGAATCACTGGCTCTGGAAGCCGACCCACCCTTCCTTTCGGTTTGCCTGCCTCTGGCAGGCCTCCAGCAACCCCTTCCTTTCAGCCCAAAGCACAGCTCCCCCACCCTCCCTAAAGCTGAATTCTACCAAATAAGCGACAATTTATGATCTTGTGATAACAGCTCCCTCAGCCAAGGTCCTTGCTATTTTCCCCAGCTTGTTAACCCTTTCCTGTTCTGACGCTGCCTTAATCTTAAACCTAATCCTACAGGAAACTGTTATGTTCTATAATAATACACCATATAAAGGAAAGAAAAATGATCAGTCTTTCTATGGACTATGTTTATGGATTAAAATTTTTTGTTTTGATACTACAAGAATGTCAACTCAAAACTATGATGTTTTTTAAGGCTTAAAACTAACAGGGAGTGATAAGTCAGTAAGCTTATAATTAATGCAATCCTTTAATATGTTCAGAAATATATTTAAAGCCATGCTAAGTATTGAGGCAGCTAATTAGAAGATTCTGCTTTATTTCATCTCCTGTTTTATGTTTGTAAGGTACAGTTAAGAGCAGATAAGTAAAAACAGACAAAGATAGTTTAACCCAGATATACGTAGTAGGTACTGGCCCTCAAACCTGTCAGAGATCTGCTGAATATGGCATTTAATATGTTTAAAACTTACCAAGCCAGACAGAGGCTCCCAAATCCTGAGAGTGACCCCCCAACCCCAGGTCTCCAAGAAGATACGGTCACAATGACAAACAACACCACCAGGATTATGGTATGATAGCCACTGGGCATAACCATCCCAATGCCTTGTCTGCTGCCAGGGCCTGACCTGAACTCTAGACAAACAGATTGACTGCTACACATTACTTAAGACAAGGTGTGGTCAGTCTTTTCCATGTTCCCCCTCCACAGAAAATGAGTCTTCATCTTCTGGGCATGATGACCAAAGACTGCCTCTGCCCTTGGAGCCATGGAAGGAACTGGGTCAACTGTCTAGCTAATGGAATGTGGATGGTCTCTGTCATTTTAATTGATACATAGCCATTTGTATTTACAATGTATCCTTCTCAGGTCTCTGATCATATTGACAGCTAAGCTAACTGAAACTTGATACCTAGAGAACAACAGTCAATAAATAGCTCCTTATCCCAAAGGAATCCATCACTGTGTTAGCTCATTAGTCAATTCATTACTTAGTTAAAACTACTAGGTCTCTACTAAAAAGGGTAAACAGGTTTGCCTGGTCGCAGGCGTCAGGTTAAAGAATAAACAGATTTCAATGTAACTTTTTATTATTCCTTTATTTAAACAACTGCCTTTGTCCTATAGGAAACAGTTGGATAAAGAAATATAAAACTTATATAAACTGTGGGGATCCAAGACAATTTTCGAAGGTCTGAACAGATGTTTTGAGATTAAGAAATGCAGATAGATAAATGCAGGTGGAAGGGAAGAGGATGTCTTAGTCAGGGCTTTACTGCTGTGAACGGACACCCTGACCAAGGCAACTCTTTTTGTTGTTGCTCCTGCTGCTTCTGCTGCTGCTGCTGTAGACCTTATATGAAAGTCCTTCATGTTGCGCCTTCAGGAATAACAGCATGCTAACGATTATGTTCCTTGAGGTTACAATGCTCACCAGCACAGTAGAGGCACTGAAGTACGATGTCTGATGAGGCTGGAAGGAGAGACGACTAAAGGCTCTGATGACCTTTAGAAGAGGGTGAGGAGACCGGGGGAATCATAACTTCTACAGTGCTCTGGACTGGAATGGCTCCTCAATTCAGAGCACTGGCACAGGTCTATAGAACAAGTCGGGTAGGTGGGGCCAGTCTCAGCTTTACATCAGAGATTTCCAAATCTCACGGAGGCAGCTTGAAGACACAGTTCCCAGTGTTTTCTGTTCTTCAACTCCAGACGCAGACTCCTTTGCCTTCGTGCATGTGCTCCTTGAATTTCTCCAGGAAGGTAGACCTAACCTGCTTTGTTCTCTGTCACCTAAAGTGTAACCCAAAAGGCCTACAAACACAAAGCAATCTACCCGCCTTTTCTGTCCCACAGATGTGTTTACAGGTTGGCCACACACTCAGTTTTGAGGAAGATAAAGTGTTCCAGTGTTCCCCTAAGCAGCGATCTGCTTCTTGGTAAGCTGCTTTGGTTGACAGGAATATAAGGCATTGTCTCAAATGCCTGACACAATGCAGCTACAATACTAGGGAACATTTATCCCTAGCAGGGTTCTGAAGCTGGACAGGAACATTTAGTCAGAGTGAGAAAAATATGTCTTAAAAGGGAAAGGAAAAAACTATGTAAGGAAATAGAGAAAAATAGTCTCACTTTAGTAATAAGAGGAAACTAAATACTTATAGTCTACCTACATTTCTGGTTAACAGTTTCTTACATTAAAAAAAAAAAAAATCAAATTTTCTCTCCCACTATGCTTCAGTTCTAGATTGACAGGTACTAAAGAGGCAGGAAGCCCCTTAAGCACTTGATGGGAAGTTTCTCTCCAAAAGGAGCTAAGAGCAGGAAAAAGCAGGGAAAACTCACTCAAAGAAATCCTCAAACATATGCTGAGCCATGGCTATGTATGTTTCCTTCTCCTGTGGTGTCATCTGGGCTACCAGCTCTGGCCGCTGGCTAACTTCACTGTAGGAGAATGGACAGCCAGCCACCATAACAATGGGGTCATCGGCTACTACTTCCTCAAACTCATCATCTTCCTCTTCTTCATCGCGAGGATGAGCAGTCGCAGCTGCCAGCCAGGGTAGGCAGTCACGGCCATTAGCGGTTGCTCCCACCGAGCCAGCTGTCGCCAAAGAAGTGTTCTTCTCACGAATGAGTAGAGCTCGAATGACCTCATTGTCATCAGGCCCCACACAGGCTTTCTGGAGCTCCTGAAACTGGTTCACACCGAGGCCACCTTCCTTCATCTCTTCAGAACTGTATGCTCCTTGGACAGTGCTCTCTCTCAACCAAATGGGTCTCTCTTTGGCAGCTTTTCCTTCCAGTGTGGTGCGATGCACATCCTCTTGGTCACCCTTGTTAATGACAACATTCTGAGTATACAAGTCTCCATAAGAGGGGTGTGTGTTGGTCCATGCCTCTCGGTGGTGCCCACGTGCCATGCCAGCAGCTCCAGCAGCAGTTGCTGCTCGGTCCTTGCTCTGCTTCAGGGCTGGGATTTCCATGGGTTCTGGTTCAAGAATTTCGTAGGTCAAGCTTACATCCTCTGTCTCTCGAAGCAGTGCATAAATGGGCTCAATTTGTTGATTAAATCTTGCCAAAAGCTCTCGAGCGTCCTTTTTGGGCATTGCTGATTCATCTTCTTCTACCTCTGTATGGCAAAAGGTGCAGCGGAAAGTTCCTGTCATGGGTTCAAACAGATGATTAGCGTCTAGGTCAGTGAAAGTGCTGGAGCAGACAGGACATTTGAAGGAAGCCCGATTGGTGGAACTTCTCTCATCCATTTCAATCCTCCTTCTCATGTGGTCCAGTTTATATTTCACGACGTTGACAAGAGTGCGGTAATTGATGAAGTAGTAGTTATGGCGGGTGGTCTTCCCATCTGCAGTAGTCTCTACCCTCATTCTGCATTTGATTAACTTGTCTCCCTTTAAATTATTCAAAACAGATCGAAGTTGCTTTCCATCAAACTTGAGCAGCTCCAGCATGTCCTCCTCTTTTACACAGGGGTTCCGGATCAAGATGTCCAAGGCCAACACATGCTCAATGCCATAAAAGCCCCGAATGACATACTTGGCTAACCGCTTCAATGCTGCCGGAACTTCAGTGAAAACATCTGGGTCTGCCATCTTGGCAGTCTGTAGTCCAACTCCCCAGCAATGGTCAGCAGCAGCTGGGAATGGAAGTCCGAGGATCTAGCAGCTGCTCAGTCCCACAAGGCAAGCAGTCGAAGAAGAATGAGCCCTCCGTCTTCCAATGTCCTTATGTAGGTCTGCAGCAGAAGGTGTGGCCCAGATTAAAGGTGTGTACCACCACGTCAGAATCTGGGACTTGTTTGTCCCAGATGACCTTGAGCTCGGAGATCTCCTTGCTTTAGTCTCCTGAGATGTATAGCCACTATGCCTCAAGATCTCCATGCCAAGATCCAGGTCAGAAACTTGTATCTCCCAGCCTCAAGAGCAGGATCTCAGCTGAGCCTTCTAATTGTGTATTGTAGTTCACTCCAAATATAGTCAAGTTGACAATCAAGAGTAGCCACTACACGGATGGTAGGAAAATTATTTAAGGGATATGAGAGGAATGAGAACTGCTCTAGATGCCAGGCCATTAAGGCTGGTAAACACAAACTATACATGTTGAAGGGTCTAAGAAGGGTTTTAAGAGAGGAGGGTCTGAGGAGGTATTTTAAGGTGTATCAGTGCAGGCTGTGGAGGAGTCCATAAGAGAGTGATTTGGGAAATGAAATGAGAGAGGCTTCATAGTCACCCATGCTACTGTTACTTTAACATTGACCAATGGAATTCTGATAAGCTAATGGAACACTGGCCGTTTACAATTCAGTGGCAAGCTCAAGGTCTTAATGTCTCTGCCTTTTATCCCAAAACAATAGCTTTTACTAGTGGCTATTCCTCCTTTGTCACGAGTTGGTTATCTTCCCAGTTACAAGACAATTTTAGCTTCTGTCTTTAGTCTGTATTTGTTTCAGCAGGTTTTCTCATGACTGACAGACTCCATCCAGGGATCACCTGTGGAAGGTAAGCTGCTGAGCTCTGACTTGCTAAAAGCTGATATAAACCGGTCCAGCCAATGTGATTGCTCCTTGTCTTTCAGCTGAATCAACTAATCAGATGCTTCTGATAAATGCCCCATTGCCCAGCCTTTGACTAGCATTTCAGCCTTCCTGGGCCCCAAGGACAACGTCCGAATGTCAGCTGGAAGTTCTTACAGAAAAGAGTAATTTGTCCATTGTTCCACCTATCAGGCTGAAGTGCTAAGTTAAAGGAAACTCTCTGGTCTCAGAGGAAACTTTTGAGTCAAATCTTTGACTCACTGAGTCAATCAAGGGGGAGTGTTGAAGCCTGCCCTCTCCCTCCCCTCCCCCCCTCTCTTCCCTTCCCCCAGTATAGCTGTAGCTTTTTTGCTCCAGGCCTGCCAGTCACTGGCAAAGAAAAATAGCTTGACTCAGAACAGGGTCATGCTGACCACATACCCTGTTATAGTCTGTATGTTCTGAGTTTGTCAATCTTAAGAAATCCCATAATCATAAACTCCACTTAAGACCAACCAGTAGAAAGGTCAGTTAGAACCATTCTATCCAGCTAGCCAAAACAGCTTGAGTCAGGGCTGTGCTACGTAGAGCTCATTGTGGTTTTTTCCTTCATAAGGTAACCCTGAGAAATGTTTGAGGTCACAGCTTTCAGCTCCTGAGTCTGAGCTACAGCCCTGATGGATCAGTCCAGGGATGTGCATTCAATAAACTAGTCCTGTTTACCTGCGATTAGTGTCTGAGTGGTTTGTGTGGCCATTCCTGAACCCCAACACGTAGATATCTGTTACGTTCATTTGTTGTATTTTGTCATTTAATCGATATTTATTTTTGTCCAAATGATTTGTGTATCAGAGAAACCAGGCTGTCCTGGTAGACCTGGCTGGCCTTGAATTCACAGAGATCTGCCTGCTTCTGCCTCCCAAGTGCTGGGATTAAAGGCATGTGCCACTACAACCTAGCTGAAACAATCTACTCTTAATGGGTTGATGTTAATCTGCACCTTTCATTCCAGTAGCACACATTTAATGAAATCAGGTGTACCAGAGTTTGCTACATACATATTTAGGATAGTAATATCTTCTTTGGTAAATGTTCCCTTGATTAGAATGAAGTGCTCTTCTTTATGTCCTCTGATAAAATTCCACCCAAATGCCAGCAGCACACAGAAATGGCTCCAAAATAGATCACATCCTAGGACACAAAATAAATCTTTACACATTTAAAACGATTGGAATAACTCTGTGTATCCTATCTGACCCCAATTCAACAAAATTTAAAATTCACAGCAAACTAATCTCTAGTAAATACACAAATTCATTATTGACTAGTAAATGGGTCAAAGAGGGAATCAATCTTCCCCAGAGTTGATCCCCCTAATTGTTTATCCTATACCAAGTGGTCAGCCTTGAAATCATATACACAAGTACCCCTAACGGGACATATTTATGTGTTTATATGTGTATAACAGTAAAAAGGAAAAGAGGCTGTGAATCTGAGAGAGAGCATGCGGATGGGGAATTGAAGATATTGGAGGGAAGAAAATGACACAATTATATTTTAATTAGAAATTTTAAATAAAGTGATTTTGGAAGAAATGCTTTTCCTCCCCTCCTCCCCTCTCTAGAGATAAGGCCAACTGGCCAGCAGATATTCTTGGTCAACCTGGG